>CM055731.1:24340654-24620654 GCA_029465975.1 Dallia pectoralis | reverse complement strand
TACACACACCCTCTATCTCTCTGACAGAGAGATCTACACACACCCTCCTCTCTGACACAGATCTACACACACCCTCCTCTCTGACACAGATCTACACACACCCTCCTCTCTGACACAGATCTACACACACCCTCATCCATCTCACTGTCAAACATCTCTTCTCTCTCTGAAACACACACAGATCGACCCACATCTCTTCTATGTGATCTCCAGCTGGTCTGTTGAAGCTCTGGCTCAGCCTTGGTCCAGCTCAGCCCACTGTATTCAACCGAGCACTACTGAAATATTGAAGTCCAGAGGCTAAGCCTCTTCACACAGAGAGTTAAAGTGCCAGGGCCAAGGTCAGAGAGACACACACACACACCAAAACAAACAAACTGACACACACCAATTCACACACACCAAGTCACACACACACACACCAAGACACACACATACACACAGTTATGTAAGCCCTCTACACTCTCAATCAGTCAACAACACACCTCCATGACCAATCAGGCCTAGCGGCAGGATGAGTTCCAGGGTGGAGGCCGTGCTGTGCTCCAGTCAGCCCAGGTGCATGCTCTGTTGGCTGGGCAGGAGGCAGTGGGGCATGGGGCCCTGCTGGAGCAACTGGGATGATTAGGTTTGATGAAAAGGTTAACCTCTGTTGTTTTCTCTTGTTCTGTTTCCGCTTTTCGCTCTCTATCAAAGGTCTGTATTTGCCTCTCTCTTTTTGCTCCTCTATCTTTCTCTCTTTATCTTTCTCTGTTTCTCCCTCTCTGTCTCTCTCTCTCTCTCCCTCTCTCTCTCTCTCTGTTCGTCTGCTTTTCTTTTTATCTCTGTTATACTCTCTCTCTCTCTCTCTCTCTCTCTCTCTCTCTCTCTCTCTCTCTCTCTCTCTCTCTCTCTCTCTCTCCCTCTCTTAGTTTCTCTCTCTGTGTTTTTTTTCTCTGTATCTGTTCTCTCTTTCCCTCTTTCAATTTCGATTCAAACAAAAACAACTTTATTGGGCTGAAAACATATTTGTAGGACAAGGAAGCATTCTAATTGTTTTTTTGTTTTTTGTTTTAATCCTGTGTGTCAAAGAGAGATTATAACATGATGACAGTATCCAGTTACTAACACAGCAGTTTGGGCGAGTGTTTGGGCGAGTGTTTTACAGTATACATGCTGTTGTATATCCTGATTCACTCTCAGGGTTAGTTCTGCTTGGCCAGCAGAGAGAAGCTGAGCTCTTTTCCCAGCATTAGTTCTTGGCCAGCAGATACCAAGCAGGATGGAATGTCCTTAAATGTTGTCCTTTATGTAGACATTTGCGTGTGTGTGTTTAAAAGACAGAGGGAGATTTGACCTCCTTTGCTGTTTGTCTCTGTGTTTTCTGTTAAGATTTATGTGAACTTATCGGCCCATGCTTTTTGAGTGGTCCCCAATTAATACAATTGGCATTGTATTATAACTGGGATTCGTTTTTTTATGTTCAGTCTTTACAGGTTGTGTGTGTGTCATTGTTCTGGTACCATACGGCTCAGATAACACTGCAGGAGCTCCTCATATCTCCCTGAGATGGAACACAGAGATACTCCCCCCTCCTCCAGTTCCACCCCCATTGGACAAGGCAGGTCCGTGATCCCGGAAGCCAGGCTTCCTGATAGGCTGCCTCAGTGATTGATGGCCTGTGTTTTATCCCTGGCAGAGCTCAAGACAGATGAGGCTGATAGGAAACCAATACAATACATCTGCTTTATCACGGCTCACATCAAGAGCACGTCTGTGTGTCTGCGTGTGTGTCTGTGTGTGTCTGTGTTTGTTTCTGTGTGTGTTTGAGTAAGAGTGTGTGTGCCTCTTGTGTTCGTGTGTGTGTGTGTGTGTGTGTGTGTGTGTGTGTGTGTGTCTGTGTCTGTGTCTGTGTCTGTGTCTGTGTCTGTGTCTGTGTGTGTTTGAGTAAGAGTGTGTGTGCTTCTTGTGTTCTGTGTCTGTGTGTGTGTGTGTGTGCGTGTGTGTTCGGTGTGTGTGTCTGTGTCTGTGTGTGTCTGTGTTTGTTTCTGTGTGTGTTTGAGTAAGAGTGTGTGTGCTTCTTGTGTTCTGTGTGTGTGTCTGTGTGTGTGTGTGTGTGTGTGTGTGTGTGTGTGTGTGTGTGTGTGTGTGTGTGTGTGTGTGTGTGTGTGTCTGTGTGTGTTCGTGTGTGTGTGTCTGTGTGTGTGTGTGTGTGTGTGTGTGTTGTTGAGTTCATAAAAAGTATAAATGCTCTAGATATAGAGCACCTAATGACAAAGATAGAGAGAGAGTGACAGAGAGAGAGAGTGACATATATATATAGAGAGAGTGACAGATAGAGAGAGAGAGTGACAGATAAAGAGAGAGTGACATATAGAGAGAGTGACAGATAGAGAGAGTGACAGATAGAGAGAGAGTGACAGATAGAGAGAGATAGTGACATATAGAGAGAGTGACAGATAGAGAGGGAGTGGCAGATAGAGAGAGAGTGACAGATAGAGAGAGTGTGACAGATAGAGAGTGACAGATAGATAGATAGAGAGTGACAGATAAATAGAGAGAGAGTGACAGATAGATAGAGAGAAAGTGACAGAGAGATTCAATTCAATCGGTGTACATGTTGCCAAAGCGAATAAGGAGGTAACATAGAACATTATAAATCAACATCAAATCAATTCAATTCTGGCATTCAGTGAAAGAATTCAATTAAAAATAAATAAAAACCGAGATGAATAAACATTTCACTCTAACGCAAAACATCATTAAATCTACATAGAACATTGTTAAACCAACAGCAATTAAGTTATGGCATTGAGTTTAGCCAAACTGATGTCCTGCAAACATACAGCACTAATAGTAATATAATATATATGTATATACAGTATATATCATGTCATTAGACACTGACATTGGATTAAACACTGTCCCTCATCTAGTGACATGCAGCAACAAAATCTGTTTCTCACCTTCTCTCTTTTTCTCAATGTCTCTCCTCTTTCTCGTTCTTTTTTCATCTCACTTGTCCTCTCTCTCCTCTCTCTTTTTCTCCATCTCTCTCTTGTCCTCTATCTCCTCTCTCTTTCTTTATCTCTATCTTGTCTTCTCTCTTGTCCTCTCTCTCCTCTCTCACTTTCTCCATCTCTCACTTGTCCTCTCTCTCTCTCTCTCTCTTGTCCTCTCTCTCTTCTCTCACTTTCTCCATCTCTCTCTTGTTCCCTCTCTCCTCTTTCACTTTCTCCATCTCTCTCTTGTCCTCTCTCTCCTCTCTCTTTCTCCATCTCTCTCTTGTCCTCTCTCTCCTCTCACTCTTTCTCCATCTCTCTCTTGTCCTCTCTCTCCTCTCTCACTTTCTCTATCTCTCTCTTGTCCTCTCTTTTCCAGGCCTTTTTATTCTCTGTCTGGGGGTGAGAAGTTAGCCTATCCTCCCTGGTGCCTGATCTGGGTAATATATCTGACTTGTTTATTTGACGTTGGAGCTCTTTTGGTTTGACAGAAAACATGCTGGGTATATAACAGGTACTTCAAACCTGCTGGAATTACACTTCAATCAACTGTACTGGCAACACATACATAAACACACACACACACACGGCAAAGACACACATACACATACACACACACACACTACAGTTGCCTGAGGCCCCCCCATCCATGTTGACAGTAATGGAGTGTCAGTGACTCGTCAGAAACTTGTGGGAGTAATATTTTGGTGACACACATTTCTGACAGCAGGGTGCGCTCCCTGTCGTATTACCAGGGGGAGGTGATAAGACTCTGAATCATTTGTTTCTGGTGGGGGAACTGAATTATCTGTTTGTAGTTAGACTCACTCCCGAACACAACTCTGACCCTGTAATTATATTTTAACATTATGTCATATGGACTCACTCCCAAACACAACTCTGACCCTGTAATTATATTTTAACATTATGTCATATGGACTCACTCCCAAACACAACTCTGACCCTGTAATTATATTTTAACATTATGTCATATGGACTCACTCCCAAACACAACTCTCAAATGACCAGGACAATGAGTGTTGCTTCAAACACAAACATGACAACCACTGTTAAACAGTCATTAAATACTTAGAGCTTTAAAACAGCAAATATTTGGTAAAATTAAATAGCAATTAGCAGTGCCTAATACTTATAATTGATATGTCCATGTTAATAGCATGGTTTGTCTAGACCTGCTACTGGTCAATATTCTCCTGCCAACCTCGTTAACTGTTTTGTTTTATTGAAAACCGTTTTTAAACACACCGTTCCGAGGGTTAATCATTGTCCCAGTGAAACACTGGCAGTTCAGCCCAGAGCACGGTTCTGTTGACCCAGCTGACAGTTCAGACCAGAGCACGGTTCTGTTGACCAGCAGACAGTTCAGACCAGAGCACGGTTCTGTTGACCAGCAGACAGTTCAGACCAGAGCACGGTTCTGTTGACCAGCAGACAGTTCAGACCAGAGCACGGTTCTGTTGACCCAGCCGACAGTTCAGACCAGAGCACGGTTCTGTTGACCAGCAGACAGTTCAGACCAGAGCACGGTTCTGTTGACCCAGCCGACAGTTCAGACCAGAGCACGGTTCTGTTGAAGATCTTGCTTGTGTGAGGGGACAGGAAAGCTTCTCTATTAAACATCTCACTATGTAGCATATGAGCATTTTCACCTTATTAGAAGACTCTATCATTAGCACACTTGTCCTATTAAATCTATACTTGCATGGCTGAAATTAGATTAGCTCATTTCAGCTGCGGGGCGCCGGGTCGTTTCTCTTAATAAAACCAACTCGTCTTCCCCTGGAGTGGGCGTGAGATTACCGAGCCTTCTATCACATCCTGATAAAACCGCCACATCCCGGACGGCAAGAGTAAAAGGCCAAACTTCAGGTGGCGGACTAATGTTGTAGTTTATTTAATAGGCTAGGAGGATAGAGGAGGTCATTAAATTTAACTGGTCTTAAACACAGCTCAATACAGACTGCCCTCTGCTGTGACCCTCGTCTGATTGATAGAATGTGTGTGTGTGTGTGTGTGTGTGTGTGTGTGTGTGTGTGTGTGTGTGTGTGTGTGTGTGTGTGTGTGTGTGTGTGTGTGTGTGTGTGTGTGTGTGTGTGTGTGTGTGTGTGTGTGTGTGTGTGTGTGTGTGTGTGTGGGTGGATCTTTGCCTGTAGAGTGTCAATGGCGTTCCTAACGGAGAGTATTCCCAGCTTGTTTTAGGCAACCCGGTTTTGTGTTCTGTGTTCTTAGATCATAGACATGGTGACATAGATCATAGACATGATGACATAGATCAGAGACATGGTGACATAGATCAGAGACGTGGTGACATAGATCAGAGACATGGTGACATAGATCATAGACGTGGTGACATAGATCAGAGACGTGGTGACATAGATCAGAGACATGGTGACATAGATCAGAGACGTGGTGACATAGATCAGAGACATGGTGACATAGATCAGAGACATGGTGACATAGATCAGAGACGTGGTGACATAGATCAGAGACATGGTGACATAGATCAGAGACATGGTGACATAGATCAGAGACATGGTGACATAGATCAGAGACATGGTGACATAGATCATAGACGTGGTGACATAGATCAGAGACGTGGTGACATAGATCAGAGACATGGTGACATAGATCAGAGACATGGTGACATAGATCAGAGACATGGTGACATAGATCAGAGACGTGGTGACATAGATCAGAGACATGGTGACATAGATCAGAGACGTGGTGACATAGATCAGAGACATGGTGACATAGATCAGAGACATGGTGACATAGATCATAGACGTGGTGACATAGATCAGAGACATGGTGACATAGATCAGAGACGTGGTGACATAGATCAGAGACATGGTGACATAGATCATAGTGACATAGATCATAGACATGTTGACATAGATCATAGACATGCTTTTGCTGTCGCAGTATGAATTTGAGATGTTCCTGTTCTTATTGTTTGTACATCTATAATCTGGCTGTCTAGTCCATCTATATATCTCTCTCCTCATTCTCCCTTCATCCTCCTCCCCTCTTCATCACATTCAGTCGCTCCTAATGAAATGACCATCTGAGGAATATTGATGTCCACCCCTTCACTTTATCAACTCCGCTTGCATACACGGACACACACACACACACGGACACACACACACAGACACACACATAAACACACACACACACGGACACACACACACACGGACACACACACACACACGGACACACACACACAGACACACACATAAACACACACACACACGGACACACACACACACGGACACACACACACACACACACGGACACACACACACGGACACACACACACACACATAAACACACACACACACACACTCTCTCCATGCCCTCTGTCCAATAGTAATTGGCCCTAGTATCTAGCCTCTTTCTGTCTTTCCTATCTTATCTTTCCCCGCTCTCTCTTCTCTCTTTCACTCTTTCCACTTATCTTTCTTCTCTCTTTTTTTCTCTCACTTTTTTCTCTCACTTTTTTCTCTTTTTCTCTCTCCTCTCCGGGGTCCTGTTTCCTTTCGATAGACAGATGATTTGTAAATGCTCTCACACACACACGCGCACACACACACGCACGCTTGCACACGCGCACGCACAAACACTGGCTTCGTCACGAGTCAATTAACCCTTCGTTGACTAACGTTGCAATACATTATGAAGATAATTTGTCATTTCACAGAGACACCTTTGGTTTGGACGGACACCTGCCGTCTGTGAGTGAATCAGGACACGTGGCGTCTGTGAGTGAATCAGGACACGTGGCGTCTGTGAGTGAATCAGGACACGTGGCGTCTGTGAATGAGTGAATCAGGTCAGCACAGATTTGTATTTTCTGTCTCGGTTTTAGGGACCGTTTGAACCAGGCGTGTTTTTATCACAGGAAATGCATGACCTCTGTTGACCCCCCGAGATGAGAGGAAGCCAGGGGTCAACTATAAGGAGACATATCTGTGCCTCATTAGCTGGGTCCTTTTAGACGGGCCATTCTGGAACCTTCTCATGCAATTAAAAGATAAGGACGGGACAATTACCAGTCACACGTTTAGTCTAGAGTAGAGGATGAGTACATAAGAAGAATAAACCAGAGAACTTGTGTCGTGTTTCGTTCTTCTCCCATTCAGGGCTATTGGACGTGTACTGTTCTAGTCACCTATATAAATCAGCGTGTGTGTGTGTGTGTGTGTGTTGGTATGTTATCAGGTAGTCTGGATTCGTCAGAGGCCTGTAAGCAACAGGACATATAGTAGACGGGAGCCTGTTTATAGACCAGGTTCTCTTTCACTGTTTCTGTCAACGACTGATTGATCGGTCATGATCGTTTCTCTACCTGGCCTCTCCCTGGAAAACTGATCAATGATGTGTCCCTACACTCCCATCTCTTTCTCGCTCTCTTCTTCCTCTCTTTCCCTCACTCCTTTTCCCTCCCTCTCTTTCTTTAATTTTTCCTTTTCTCTCCCTTTCTCTTTGCCTCTATTTCCCTCTCTCTGGTCCTTTCTTTATTTCCCACTCTCTTATCCTCGTAATATCTCTCTCTCTCTCTCTCCCTCCCTCTCTCCCTCTTCTCCCATTGAGTCTCTCTCTGATTCTCTCTCTCCTCGCTCCAACTATCTCTCCCTTTTCTCTCACTTTGTTAAGATCTAAAGCACCATATTTGAGCCAGTTTTCTACAGCAGCAGATTCTAATCATACAGATCTATGTTGATTATAATTAGTAGAAAACAGGTAGGGTGTTGATACATATGTGATTTCTCTAATACGTGTTGATACAAGTCTGAGTACCCTTTAATGTGGACTTATTAAGACGCCTCGGAGATGCATCAATCACCTCTCTCGTCTCCCCTCTCTCATCTCCTCGTCTCCCCTCTCTCATCTCCTCGTCTCCCCTCTCTCATCTCCTCGTCTCTCCTGTCTCATCTCCTCGTCTCCCCTCTCTCGTCTCCCCCCTCTCATCTCCTCATCTCCCATCTCCTCGTCTCCCCTCTCATCTCCTCGTCTCCCCTCTCTCGTCTCCCCTCTCTCATCTTCTCTCCTCTCATCTCCTCATCTCCTCGTCTCCCCTCTCTCACCCTTTTCCCTCTTCTTTTTTCATCTTCATCCGTATCTTCTCTCTACCACAGTGTTAGATAAAGGGGACAGGCAATTATCTCTGTGGTCACCATCATTCTCTAATTCCTTCTTCCTGTCTGCTCTTTTTTGCTCTAAGTCACGTGACCCGCACATGGACCAGATATAGTACACACACACAAACAAACACACATTAATACACAAACACACACAACACGCACAAACACACACACACATGCACCAACTCATATATTTTACCTGCTGTTAGCCTGCATTTCATTCATTGAGCTCTGGGGCTTTGATAAATAAAACAGCAGTAAGTTCTCCCTCATAATCATGTTATATTAATGGTCAAGTAGTAATGCACACACACACACACGCACGCACACACACACACACACACACACACACACACTCATGCTGTGTGTTTGCTAGTACTTCTGTTGGCTCATCTATTGTATTTTAGACCTTCAAATGTTCATCATTATTCAACGTTACCGTTACATTTTAAAATCCAGGGCCATCAGTTTTGTTGTAAAATGTTAATTTAATATTTAGTCTCTGAGTATTGCTTACACAAGGAGGGTGTTGGTTTAGCAACTGGGCTTATATTTTGTTGAGCAACTTAAGTTCAACTTTGCCGACTGCGGCTTTCAGTATGTGCTTTACTGCATGCAGTTATTGTTGATGAAAAGCAGTTTGTCTTTCCCAATTCTGGTCTGACTATTTTGGATACATGTGATGTAATGATGGTGTATCCTGGTGAGGTGTTTATTTGGTTTGTGTGTCCTCTGGTTACATGTGATGTAATGATGGTACATGTGATGTAATGATGGTTACATGTGATGTTATGATGGTTACATGTGATGTAATGATGGTTACATGTGATGTTATGATGGTTACATGTGATGTAATGATGGTTACATGTGATGTAATGATGGTTACATGTGATGTAATGATGGTTACTTGTGATGTTATGATGGTTACATGTGATGTAATGATGGTTACATGTGATGTAATGATGGTTACATGTGATGTAATGTGATGTGAATGATGGTTACATGTGATGTAATGATGGTTACATGTGATGTAATGATGGTTACATGTGATGTAATGATGGTTACATGTGATGTTATGATGGTTACATGTGATGTAATGATGGTTACATGTGATGTAATGATGGTTACATGTGATGTAATGATGGTTACTTGTGATGTTATGATGGTTACATGTGATGTAATGATGGTTACATGTGATGTAATGATGGTTACATGTGATGTAATGATGGTTACTTGTGATGTTATGATGGTTACATGTGATGTAATGATGGTTACATGTGATGTAATGATGGTTACATGTGATGTGATGTTATGATGGTTACTTGTGATGTTATGATGGTTACATGTGATGTAATGTGATGTGATGTTATGATGGTTACATGTGATGTAATGATGGTTACATGTGATGTGATGTAATGATGGTTACTTGTGATGTTATGATGGTTACATGTGATGTAATGATGGTTACATGTGATGTAATGATGGTTACATGTGATGTAATGATGGTTACATGATGATGGTTACATGTGATGTAATGATGGTTACATGTTATGTAATGATGGTTACATGTGATGTAATGATGGTTACATGTGATGTAATGATGGTTACTTGTGATGTTATGATGGTTACATGTGATGTAATGATGGTTACATGTGATGTAATGATGGTTACATGTGATGTAATGATGGTTACTTGTGATGTTATGATGGTTACATGTGATGTAATGATGGTTACATGTGATGTAATGATGGTTACATGTGATGTAATGATGGTTACATGTGATGTAATGATGGTTACTTGTGATGTTATGATGGTTACATGTGATGTAATGATGGTTACATGTGATGTAATGATGGTTACATGTGATGTAATGATGGTTACTTGTGATGTTATGATGGTTACATGTGATGTAATGATGGTTACATGTGATGTAATGATGGTTACATGTGATGTAATGATGGTTACATGATGATGGTTACATGTGATGTAATGATGGTTACATGTTATGTAATGATGGTTACATGTGATGTAATGATGGTTACATGTGATGTAATGATGGTTACTTGTGATGTTATGATGGTTACATGTGATGTAATGATGGTTACATGTGATGTAATGATGGTTACATGTGATGTAATGATGGTTACATGTGATGTAATGATGGTTACTTGTGATGTTATGATGGTTATGTGATGTGATGTGATGTAATGATGGTTACATGTGATGTAATGATGGTTACTTGTGATGTTATGATGGTTACATGTGATGTAATGATGGTTACATGTGATGTAATGATGGTTACATGTGATGTAATGATGGTTACATGATGATGGTTACATGTGATGTAATGATGGTTACATGTTATGTAATGATGGTTACATGTGATGTAATGATGGTTACATGTTATGTAATGATGGTTACATGTGATGTAATGATGGTTACATGTGATGTAATGATGGTACATGTGATGTAATGATGGTTACATGTGATGTAATGATGGCTACATGTGATGTAATGATGCTGTATCTTGGTGAGGTGTTTATTTGGTTTGTTTGTCCTCTGGCTAACCCCTGGATCAGGGTCCCAAATGTGCTTAAAAACGTTGCATCTGACTGGCGACATCTGGGTAACTCATCAGGATAATGGGATGTCTTATTAGCACCAAATGAACATGCAATTAGAACGCCATGGGGAGAGACTGTTAAAAAGTCTTCAGAGGATTGTGGGAAATCACTTCATGGCTAGGTGGTTGGGTACCATGCTTTAATCTGAATCGTGCTCCAATCAGATCTGTGCTACAATCAGAACCGTGCTCCAATCAGAACCATGCTCCAATCAGAACCGTGCTCCAATCAGAACCGTGCTCCAATCAGAACCGTGCTCCAATCAGAACCATGCTCCAATCAGAACCGTGCTGAAATCAGAACCATGCTCCAATCAGAACCGTGCTCCAATCAGAACCATGCTCCAATCAGAACCATGCTCCAATCAGAACCGTGCTGAAATCAGAACCATGCTCCAATCAGAACCGTGCTCCAATCAGAACCGTGCTCCAATCGGAACCATGCTCCAATCAGAACCGTGCTGAAATCAGAACCATGCTCCAATCAGAACCGTGCTCCAATCAGGACCGTGCTCCAATCAGAACCATGCTCCAATCAGAACCGTGCTCCAATCAGAACCGTGCTCCAATCAGAACCGTGCTCCAATCAGAACCGTGCTCCAATCAAAACCGTGCTCCAATCAGAACCGTGCTCCAATCAGAACCATGCTCTATTCAGGACATTCTCATTCTGTGTTCATCCATTAAACATATTCACTATAAAATGTGTCTGTCACCTGCCTGAGATCAACCTGACTGCCAGCTGAGCCTCACCCTATTTGTTCTGTAAGAGACCCTAGTTAGGATGTGATAAGCAGCCCAATATACACACACACACACACACACACACAAAGTGATACACACACCGACATACTCACTGAGAGACACACATGCAGACACCCACAAACTCACACAGACACACAGAGACACAGACAAACGCACACAGAGAAACACATACTGACAGGCCTAGAGACAGACACACAAGCAGACACACACAGACACACACAGACACACACAGACACACAGAGACACACAGAGACACACACAGACACAGACACACACACAGACACACACACACAGACACACAGACACACAGACACACACACAGACACACACACACATACACACACACAGACACACACACAGACACACACACAGACACACAGACACACACACACGAGCAGACACACACACAGACACACACAGACACACACACAGACACACACACACACACCTTGGTTTGGGTGGGGTTGTTTATTTAATTACAGACGGCCCACTTGCCAAAATACATTATTCCACCCTTCTGTTCCGGTGCAGCCAAGCATGAAACAAATGTATCTCCCCCTCCCCCTTTTCTATTCCTCTTCTCCTCTCCCATTTTTCTCCCTCCTCTCGCTCTCTCTCTCGTCCTCTTTTTCTCCCCCACGCTCCACCTCTTTTCCCCTCTCGTTCCCCTTTTCCCTCCCTCTCCCCTTTCCTCTCTCCTCACCCGTTTCTCTCCTCCTCTGTCGTTCTCCCTCTAATAACTGTTTCAGATGATGTCACCTGCGTCAAATAGTTCCCCTGCTGCCGTCCTTGTAGCAGAACATGATTACTAATTAATGTTTCACGTAAACACTTGTTTCCTCTATTTTAAACAGACTCTGCTTCCTCCAATAAAAGGGTAGACTTGTTTAGTGATTCAGTAGAGCATTAGATGTGCTTTGTGGCACTTTAGTCCCATTTTGCACAGTTGTCTTTGCAGCGTTGGATAGAGCCGCAGTCAAAGTAGCTGGCTCAGATACACATGTACTGCTGCAGTATCTGCATGAAAAAACAAGCATAAACATGTATTTAAAATAAGAAATTATAAAACAATAATAGCGAAATCATATAGCGCATCTGGACACGTGCTCCGTGAATGTGTTTTACCAGAAGATTTGGGTTCATATGGAGTTTGTTCCCCGTTCGCTGCCGGGGACGGCTCCCACCCTCCTGGGAAGACTTTCCTGGTGGATATGGGAACATGGCTTCAGGGATTTGCTCCCATTCAGCTACAAGAGCATCAGGCAATGATTTTGGGCAATTAGCCATGACTAGCAATTGGCAATAATCCCAAAGGTGTTCGATGGGTTTGGGGCCAGGCCTTTATTATGTCGACAAGCTATCGCTAAAGGAAACTTGCTTTGTGCCCGGAGCATTGTGATGTTGAAACAGGAAAAGGCCTTCTGCTAACATTTGTCATATGGTGGTGATATGCAAATGATTGTGCAGAATGTCATGTTATTGTCTTGTAGGGTTGATAATTCTCTTCACTGGAACTCAATGCCCTAGTCTGAACCATGAATAACAGCTCCAATCCATCACCCCTCCGCCACCCAGCTCTACAGTTGGCATCATTATTGGCACTATTAAGTCGAATGGGTAGCGTTCTCCTGACATCTGCCAAACTCAGATACATCCGTTGATCAGATAGGGATTTGTCCTTGGAACACCACTGCTCTAGAGTCAATGGCGGCCAGCGTAACACAACTCCAGGTGACCCTTGACCCTGTTCCGGATTGGCGAAACCCATGAAGCCATTTGGAACTCCGTAGCAAATGTAACCCAGGACTGATGTGTTGTACACAGTATCTAATCCAGCGCTGGGCAAACTTTTCAACTCCGGGACCACATCAGGACTTAAATGGTGGGCCACGTTTGTTTGGTATTTTGTTCATTATAAATGATTTGTGGGCCAGAAGAGGGCAAGCATTAAAATGTGACCACATAACATTTATGTTACTCAGAAGCACCGCAGTTCCCACGGG
Organism: Dallia pectoralis; assembly: GCA_029465975.1. Taxonomy (NCBI): domain Eukaryota; kingdom Metazoa; phylum Chordata; class Actinopteri; order Esociformes; family Umbridae; genus Dallia; species Dallia pectoralis. Next base: position 24,607,117 of record CM055731.1, on the reverse strand, counting down.
TTTCTCTGAGAAGGGGAACCAGGACAGACAATTATCACCACGGGTGCGAATGGGTGACTCTGATTGGTCGGTTCTCACGGGCCGGGCTGAGCAACTTCTGGGTCTCGTCAGAACCGTGGGACAGTCACAACAGTAATAATAGAATAGTCTTTAACTGTCTCTGCGCCCAGCTCCGGTTGTGGTCCAGAGATGACATTGGTCGACCGTGTCAAATGAGCTTGTGTCACGACGTAATTGCTGCTTGATTTGTGGTCGGACCGGGTCAGATATCCTCCGTGGAACATGACAGGCTTTTAAAGCAGAGAGAAAGTGACGGCCCGTGCACCTGTTTGTCCTCGCTCACCCTCCACCAGTTTACAGTACTCAATCAACCCCCTTGTAACCTGTAGTTTTATTATCCTTCAATGGGAAGAAAAAACAGATATGAGACAGAGCAATGTGTTATTATAAAAGAGTGTGTGTGAGTGCCTCGTTCTGTGTGTGCGTTTCTGAGGTAATAAAACACAAAAATATTCAACATTACCGTTATGAGAGCGTGTAGAATCTTCGGCTGCAGTGTAAATTAAAGCGGTTTCGTAGTTACCTTGCCGCCAGATTTTACCGTCTCTGGGAGTATGGCCTTGGAAATGTGAGAATGTGGCAAAAGCATGCTAATCCTGCCCTCTGTCATGTCACTTACTACGTAGATTGTTCAGTATGACGCAAGTCATTCGGTAAATATGATAATAAAACACTTTGACTATACTGAGATATACATGTAATATTCCCTGATACCATACTGAGATATACACTAACTACTTCTGTCTACTAGATTCTGATATACATTAAATGTACTAGAAGCTGAGCTCGAAATTAGAAACCCACGGTTCTAAATGAAGTGGTACTAAAATTATGTATTTGGTAAAAATGTGCACACACCTGTAAAGGGAGATATTGATAGATAACACAGACAACTTACATCACATCACTTTCCAGACGAAACAAGTGCTGTGTAAAACACCCTGGGCTGTGTGTGTCAGTCAAATGGCTCCTCCACAGCACATTCCTGTACTGGGAAGTGTCTTAGGACTTGACTAAACCAAAGTGACAGCAGTGACAGAGTGCTTGTTGGAGTTGATATGTTAAACCTTATGTATAAATGTGTGCAGATTTGGAAGGAAATGAGTAAGTGTGTAGAGAGAGATTGATGTGGAGAGAGAGACTGAGAGAGAGAGAGTGGAGAAGGAGAGGAGATTCAGTCAGAAAGAACATATGCACTGTACTGAAGGAGAAGAGAGTCAACAAGAGAGGAGGCGAGATACGAGGAGAGAGAGAGACTGAGAGGGAAGGGAGAGAGAGAGAAGGGATAGAGAGGAGACTGAGAGAGAAGGGATAGAGAGTGAGGGAGTGAGAGTGAGACTGAGAGAGAAGTGAGAGAGGTGAGTGAGAACGGAGAGAGTGAGTGAGAGAGACTGAGTGGGAAGTGAGAGAGTGTGACAGAGAGAGAGAGAGAAGGGAAAGAGAGGAGACTGAGAGAGAAGGGAGAGAGAGGAGACTGAGAGAGAAGGGAGAGAGTGAGGGAGTGAGAGAGAGACTGAGAGAGAAGTGAGAGAGTGAGTGAGAACGGAGAGAGTGAGTGAGAGAGACTGAGAGGGAAGTGAGAGAGAGTGTGACTGAGAGAGAGAGAAGGGAAAGAGAGGGAGAGAACAAGAGTGCAAGAGCAGAAGAAGGCACTCACTGTGTTATATGAAAATGTTATTTTTCTGATATTTTTCTTGGTGTGTGTGCATGCGTGTGTTTTTTTATTTTTGCCAGTGTGGGTACGTGTGTGTGTGTGTCTGTGTGTGTGTCTGTGTGTGTGTCTGTGTGTGTGTCTGTGTGTGTGTCTGTGTGTGTGTCTGTGTGTGTGTGTGGGTGTGTGTGTGCGTCTGTGTGTGCGTGTGTGTGTGCGTGCGTGTGTGTGTGTGTGTGTGTGTGTGTGTGTGTGTGTGTGTGTGTGTGGGTGTGTGTGTGTGTGTGAGTGTGTGGGGGTGGATCTTTGCCTGTAGAGTGTCAATGACGTTCCTAACAGAGAGTATTCCCAGCTTGTTTTAGGCAACCCGGTTTTCATGGAGGATTTCAGCAGATGGAGAGACGGATTTTCATGATTGACAGAGTAAAAAAGGAATGCAGAGGACAGATTATTTCTGCCTTCTGGCTTCTTTATTTCCATTCTGCTACTCTCTCCTCAGCGGAGGTACTAGAGAGTGAGAGACAGGAGAGAAAGAAATCGAGAAAGAAAGAGAAAGGGTCGAGAGGAATGGAGTCCAAACCTATCCCATCACCCTCTGTGACAGAACCACCATTTTAGTTTTCTGGCTCCATTTTGCGTTTCAGTCTCCTGTGTGTTCAGTGAGTTTGAGCACCAGGAAACTGCCATGGGAATCTGACGAGGACGCCACTAAAACTAGTTTGCCTCGTTTAAGGGTTTTGCTTGGATGCCTTAAAACAGAGTTCCTGTGGAAATGGGAGGGCACTTTTGTACGATTCGCAAACGTTGAATGAATGATGTGCCTCAGAGTGAAAGAAGCTTCAGACAGAAAGTGGTTTTAAAATATGTTTTATGCTCTTCAGCATGTGCAAGATTTCTGAGGGAACCTGCTGTGTGTGTGTGTGTGTGTGTGTGTGTGTGTGTGTGTGTGTGTGTGTGTGTGTGTGTGTGTGTGTGTGTGTGTGTGTGTGTGTGTGTGTGTGTGTGTGTGTGTGTGTGTGTGTGTGTGTGTGTGTGTGTGTGTGTGTGTCTGTGTGTCTGTGTCTGTGTGTGTGTGTCTGTGTCTGTGTTTCTGTGTGTGTGTCTGTGTGTGTGTGTGTGTGTGTCTGTGTCTGTGTCTGTGTCTGTGTCTGTGTGTGTGTGTGTGTGTGTGTGTGTGTGTGTGTGTGTGTGTGTGTGTGTGTGTGTGTGTGTCTGTTCTGTGTGTGTGTGTGTGTGTGTGTGTGTGTGTGTGTGTGTGTGTGTGTGTGTGTGTGTGTCTGTGTGTGTGTCTGTGTGTGTGTGTCTGTGTGTGTGTCTGTGTGTGTGTGTGTCTGTGTGTGTCTGTGTCTGTGTGTCTGTGTGTGTGTGTGTGTCTGTGTGTGTGTCTGTGTGTGTGTCTGTGTGTGTGTGTCTGTGTGTGTGTCTGTGTGTGTGTCTGTGTCTGTGTGTGTCTGTGTCTGTGTGTCTGTGTGTGTGTGTGTGTGTGTGTGTGTGTGCGCGTGTGTGTGCGCGTGTGTGTGTGTGTGTGTTGCAACCCAGTGTAACATTAGACCTGAAGGCATTGGTACATTTAATTATTCATTTAACACTAATTACAGTAATTGATTCTGACAGTAGGCATTTACGCTGTGTATTTTCACTGCATTTACAGTGTATTTTCACTGTATTCACACTGTATTTCCACATCCTAATCCCTAAGACACACACACACACACACCTGGGCTTTCCCCTCTTCTCCATCTTTCAACAAAGCCTCTGGATGTTATTGCATTATGTATCTGTTGGCCTGTCTATTTCCAGAACCCTCTCCCTCTCCCCCGCTGTATTTCGGATTGTCTTGACACTGCTATCAGTCGGTCAGGGCCCCTGAATCTGTGCTGCTGTGCTATCAGAGGCAGGCAGGAGGCCAGGGTCTGTGAGGGGATCGGGTCAGACGGTGCCGTCTGGTGTCCGCTATTGTCGTGTTCCGTCTGCGGTTCTGAGCTGCAGGTCGGCGTGTTATCTCGTGAGCTGTCCCCTAATGGGGCGTGTTTGGCCCGTGTGTGGAAAGGGGTTGACAAGGATCTGGGGTGGGGGGGCCGTTAGGGCGGGCACACACACTCTGAAGAGCACACACACTCTGAAGAGCACACACACACTCTGAGTGTAGATGGATGTAGGAAGAGATGGAGGATAGATGGATGTAGATGGAGAGAGATGTAGAAATGACTATTGATATGGAGGATGGGTAAGAAAGTGGGTATCGACAGAGATCAGAAACTGCAATGGAGGAAGAGAGATGGAGAGAGAAAGTGTATAGCTACAACACCCCCCAGCCTGTCAATATATCAATAGTGTAATCAGCTGTGGAGAGAACAGGAGGCTTTACAAGACTATGGCCCAAACAGAACCAATGTTAGCAGAAAGAAGATACAACCGAAAAAGGGAACGTGAAATAGAAATAGAAAAAGAAAGGAGAGAGAGAGACAGAGAGGGAGATAGAGAGACTTTTCTCCTCCATTGGATCACAGCCCAGGTGTCACTTCACACACACACACACACACACTCACTCACACACACATACTCATACAACACCCACCTGATGCACCTGACGTCCACGTGTGTGTGTGTGTTTAAGATCGGAAGAATGGGCAAAAGATCCCACAGAGGTTCTGTGAGTGTGGGTCAGGGATGTGGGAGAACCCGAGAGAGAACCCCGTCTTGTCATATCTGCATCATGGTCTATTGGAGAAGGAGAGAACCCCAGCTTGTCATATCTGCATCATGGTCTATTGGAGGAGAGAACCCCAGCTTGTCATATCTGCATCATGGTCTATTGGAGAAGGAGAGAACCCCAGCTTGTCATATCTGCATCATGGTCTATTGGAGGAGAGAACCCCAGCTTGTCATATCTGCATCATGGTCTATTGGAGGAGAGAACCCTGTCTTGTCATATCTGCATTGTGCAGAAAGATCCACCAGTCACTGCGGTGCTCACTGTCCGCTTGGGTTGGTTACATCAAATCCTTTGACTTTGACTGCCTATTTCATACTGGTTGTTATTAGAGATAGGTGTGGGATTAGACATGGATTTGGGATTAGAGGTAGGTTTGGGATTAGAGGTAGGTTTGGGATTAGAGATGGGTGTGGGATTAGAGATGGGTGTGTAATATTATAGGTAGGTGTGTGGTATTAGAGGTAGGTGTGGTATTAGAGATGGATGTGGGATTAGACATGGATGTGGGATTAGAGGTAGGTGTGGGATTAGAGGTAGGTGTGTAGTATTAGAGGTAGGTGTGTGGGATTAGAGGTAGGTGTGGTATTATATATGGATGTGGGATTAGAGGTAGGTGTTGTATTAGAGATAGGTGTGTAGTATTAGAGGTAGGTGTGGGATTAGAGATAGGTGTGTAGTATTAGAGGTAGGTGTGTGGGATTAGAGGTAGGTGTGGTATTAGAGATGGATGTGGGATTAGAGGTATGTGTTGTATTAGAGATAGGTGTGTAGTATTAGAGGTAGGTGTGTGGGATTAGAGGTAGGTGTTGGATTAGAGGTAGGTGTTGAATTAGAGGTAGGTGTTGGATTAGAGATATGTGTGTGGGATTAGAGGTTAGTGTTGTATTAGAGATAGGTGTGTAGTATTAGAGGTAGGTGTGTGGGATTAGAGGTAGGTGTTGGATTAGAGGTAGGTGTTGGATTAGAGGTAGGTGTTGAATTAGAGGTAGGTGTTGGATTAGAGATATGTGTGTGGGATTAGAGGTTAGTGTTGTATTAGAGATAGGTGTGTAGTATTAGTGGTAGATGTGTGGGATTAGAGGTAGGTTTTTGGATTAGAGGTATGTGTTGAATTAGAGGTAGGTGTTGGATTAGTGATGTGTGTGTGGGATTAGAGGTATATATCTTTGCCTAGTTCAGAGACCTCATTTCTGTCTCATTGTCTCTCTCACACACTTAATTATTCGGTAAAAATATATTTGTCCATTAAAACCGTTGTTAATTTCAAACAGCTTTCACGTTCTATCACAGCTTTTAAATTGCAACCCTTATTTATCAGCCCAATATACTTGCAGACTCAATGTGTAATCAGTGCAATGTCTGAAAAACAAATGGAGAGGTTGTTTATGATGTCTAGCACAACATCATTTGAAACCGAACACATTGTGGTAAGAATGAATGTTAGCAGTTGGTTTTAAGGGTTTGGCTCGGTGTGTGAGGTACTCTTACAGGTACTGTTCAATCTTGGTGCATTAAAAAGTGAAAACAATATGAGTTTTAGTGCATTTAAAAGGCAACGTTAAACCACCCAAACTTTTCTCTCACACAAGAAAGCCAAACGATGTAGCCTCATATAGATGTAATACAACTGCCTATGGAAATCAGACGTAATCTATTCAATCATTTTCCAATTGCAAACAGAAGGAGGAACGCGACTGCCGGTAGCGGGAATTGAACCTCGTATTTCTGGGGCCGAATGGATTTTATTGGAATTTAATTGAAAATGTACACACCCGAGCACATCGTGAAAATAATATGCGGTAAAGTGAAATTGAGGCTAAATCGTTCACTTTGGTTTTTATTTGTTCTCCGCTCACTTTCGGTAGATGTCCCCTGAGGGGTTCCGGTTATTTCCATTTCACGGATTGATCAGTTAATTAAATTCTGCTTCTAAGCTTAAAATACATACATAATAATATGTTTCTCTTCATTGTTTGAATATATATTATTGCCACCTAATTCTTTCACAGACTTCGTTTCAGAGCCTGCGCTGAAATGTCTCGCTTGACAAATAAACAAAGGACTACTTATGTCTCTGGATTTGTTCAACTTTATTCATGGTTTGGATAAATCCATCTCTATGCAAACACATTCAGCACAACAACCGTATTCTCCTATTGGCACCAACGACTACATGTCATATGTAAACGCGAGGACGTTCATCAGATCCTAAAACCTGTGCTATTAGTTTAAAAAATAGATATCTAATTCATGTGACATTGGCGCTTCGGTGAGGCGACCATAACCGCAGCTTCATCGTGACTCGTATGAGATCATTATCATCAACCGAACAGAATTCCAGTCTGTTTAGAATGTCTGTTTAGGAATGAGTGATTACGATTTGAAGATACATATAAATACACTAGAACTGGTTATTAGCTATTGGATGGTCAGGGGTCGTCAGCATTTGTAGCGTGTACTTAGATTGGCATTTACTCGGCTGAATAGATTGACGTGTACTTAACTAAATTACATGTCATTTACTCGGCTAGAGAGACTGAAATGTACAGTAGGTTTTAGTGATCCACTTTTTGCCCCGTGCTTTATAGCAGCTACCCCACCTGGCTCTGCTTATAATCTATCTGTCCTAGCTTGGTAATTAGCTAAAACCCTGGTGCAGATAGTCCTGTCTACTTAAATAGTTAAAGCAAATAGCTTGTAGTTGCTTTTGATGTTTTCAATCTGTGCCAGGTTAAATGATGTTCAGAAGCCTAACACACGGAATGGATTCTATCAATTACAACACCTAATAGCAGAAAAAGGTGAACATGTGAATATCTCTGTATCGCCTCAATTTTAATGGCTGCTTAGTGTTTTTCAGGACGTATTGCCTCACTTCTATTGGCTGCTTAGTGTTTTACAGGACGTATCGCCTCACTTCTATTGGCTGCTTAGTGTTTTACAGGACGTATCGCCTCACTTCTATTGGCTGCTTAGTGTTTTACAGGACGTATCGCCTCATATGTATTACAGTTGTGTGTATAATACACTCTATGGTATTGCAGTTGTGTGTATAATACACTCTATGGTATTGCAGTTGTGTGTATAATACACTCTATGGTATTGCAGTTTTGTGTATAATACACTCTATGGTATTACAGTTGTGTGTATAATACACTTTATGGTATTGCAGTTGTGTGTATAATACACTCTATGGTATTGCAGTTGTGTGTATAATACACTCTATGGTATTGCAGTTGTGTGTATAATACACTCTATGGTATTGCAGTTGTGTGTATAATACACTCTATGGTATTACAGTTGTGTGTATAATACACTCTATGGTATTGCAGTTGTGTGTATAATACACTCTATGGTATTACAGTTGTGTGTATAATACACTTTATGGTATTACAATTGTGTGTATAATACACTCTATGGTATTGCAGTTGTGTGTATAATACACTCTATGGTATTGCAGTTGTGTGTATAATACACTCTATGGTATTGCAGTTGTGTGTATAATACACTCTATGGTATTACAGTTGTGTGTATAATACACTCTATGGTATTGCAGTTGTGTGTATAATACACTCTATGGTATTGCAGTTGTGTGTATAATACACTCTATGGTATTGCAGTTGTGTGTATAATACACTCTATGTACAGTCAGTACAGTCTATTTCCAGATGCTGTTGGGTGTCGTCTGATGCATTGAGGCTGTGAGAGGAAGACAGGACCAGAGAGCTTATTGGACTGAGTTGTCAGCTCTGTAGATTTAGGGGCCAGCCAAATGTCTGTTCACAAACACACACACATCATATTTACACACACACACACATCACATATGTGCGTGCACACACACACACACACACACACACACACATACACACACATACACACACATACACACACATCACACACACACATCACACACACACCTGCTGAGGAGGCAGAATCTCAGCAAACCCTGGCAATCAATAAAACATTTTCTCTAAGACCCTCTCTCCCTGTCTCCTCTCCCTCTCTCCTTGTCTCCTCTCCCTCTCTCCCTGTCTCCTCTCCCTCTCTCCTTGTCTCCTCTGCCTCTCTCCTTGTCTCCTCTCCCTCTCTCCTTGTCTCCTCTGCCTCTCTCCCTGTCTCCTCTGCCTCTCTCCTTGTCTCCTCTCCCTCTCTCCTTGTCTTCTCCCTCTCTCCCTGTCTCCTCTGCCTCTCTCCCTGTCTCGCTCCTCTCCTTTTCGAGGTAGCATAGAACATTATAAATCAACAAAAATTTTATTCAGTTTTTTCATTCAGTTAAATAAAGAATAAAATAGAAGTATTAATAGCAACACGATATCACAGGTTTTCGTGAAATAGACACGATTTTTGGTACCCGAAATTTGTGACATGCACACGTAAAAGTTGGTTTTTCCGTGTCCTGGACACGATTATTTTTTTTGTGTACAGGACACTGGTTAAGGTTAGGGCAAGAGTAAGAGTCAGGCTTTCGTTTAATATTTATAGTAATAAAAAGAGTTATATTCCAGAAAGTTAAGTCCGTCGCGTTTACAATTCAAGCTACGCCCACTTCCTGGTTGAAATGCAAGTTGAGTCAACCAATCACGACACTTGCTTTCAACAGCTCAAGAAAATCGTGTCCAACACACGAAAAAACTACCTTTTACGTGTGGATGTCACAAATTTTGGGTACAAAAATCGTGTCTATTTCACGTCAAAATCTCATGATACTATGTTGATTAATAGACATTAACATTTATCTGTCTCTAACTTAGAATATCATTTAATCTCTCTGCTCTGTCTATCATCTACATCCATCTATTATGTTTCCTCTAAAAAACATACTTTTGACATGCAGACCTCAGGGGGGCAGTGTGGCAGGGGGGCAGTGTGGCAGGGGGGCAGGGAGGCAGGGGGCAGCGTGGCAGGGGGCAGCGTGGCAGGGGGCAGCGTGGCAGGGGGCAGTGTGGCAGGGGGCAGCGTGGTAGGGGGCAGCGTGGCAGGGGGCAGTGTGGCAGGGGGCAATGTGGCAGGGGGCAGGGTGTGTGGACTTGTCTACCTTGGTAGGGGTCCCCTCTGGAAGTACAGAGTGACATGTCATATGGAGGACATTTCTGTAATAAATGAGTTCAGTTTCTGGTAGTTAATTAATGATTCTTGATATTCCTTGGGAAGAGTGGAGATGGGGAAGGATGGAATAGACTCTGCAAATCTTCTGAAAACCGCTCTTAATGATAATGATCTTTTTTAATAAAGTTTGACCTGGCTAATTATTTTTTATTATGAGATCTCATTAAAACATGTAAAATAGCAGGTAATATGACCTGTAATATAACATCTAATATAACCTGTAATATGACATGTAATATGACATGTAATATGACCTGTAATATGACCTGTAATATAACATCTAATATAACCTGTAATATGACATGTAATATGACCTGTAATATGACCTGTAATATGACCTGTAATATTACATCTAATATAACCTGTAATATAACATCTAATATAACATGTAATATAACAGGTAATATGACCTATAATATAACATGCAATATGACCTGTAATATAACATGCAATATGACCTGTAAAATAACATGCAATATGACCTGTAATATGACCTGTAATATGACCTGTAATATAACATGCAATATGACCTGTAATATAACATCTAATATAACATGCAATATGACCTGTAATATAACATGCAATATGACCTGTAATATAACATGCAATATGACCTGTAATATGACATGCAATATGACCTGTAATATGACCTGTAATATGACCTGTAATATGACATGTAATATAACATCTAATATGACCTGTAATATAACATGTAATATGACCTGTAATATAACATCTAATATAACATCTTATATAACCTGTAATATAACATGTAATATGACCTGTAATATAACATCTAATATAACCTGTAATATAACATGTAATATGACCTGTAATATAACATCTAATATAACATCTAATATAACATCTTATATAACCTGTAATATAACATGTAATATGACCTGCAATATAACATCTAATATAACATCTTATATAACCTGTAATATAACATGTAATATGACCTGTAATATAACATCTAATATAACATCTTATATAACCTGTAATATAACATGTAATATGACCTGCAATATAACATCTAATATAACATCTTATATAACCTGTAATATAACATGTAATATGACCTGTAATATAACATCTAATATAACATCTAATATGACTTGTAATATGACCTGTAATATAACATGAATATGACATGTAATATAACAGGTATGAGTCAGACTGTGTCCCAGCTGTCTATACAGTGTTCGTTTATCCTGCATGGGACAAGAGATTCAGACCAAACCAGGGTGTCAACGGGACCTAAAACCTAGTTTCATAAATATGCCAACATTCAGGAAACATATTCAGAGACTTTGGAAGGCCTGCTCTTCCTCACCTCCCTGTTGTCATGGTAAAATGTGCTTTCACGGTGATGAGAACAGGCGTGCCCTTCATATCTATTATTACTTTATCATTTCTGTCTGTCTCACTTCCTGTGTGTCTCCCTGCCTGTCTGTCTTACTGTCTCACTGGCTACCTGTCTGTCTGTCTACCTCACTGCCTGTGTGTCTTACTGCCTGTCTACCTCACCGCCTGTCTGTCTGTCTCCCTGTCTGTCTGTCTCCCTGTCTGTCTGCCTGCCTGTCTGTCTGTCTCCCTGCCTGTCTACCTCACTGCCTGTGTGTCTCCCTGCCTCTTTTTCTGCCTATATTGGTGTGTATTTCCAGGAACATTCCAACTGCAGTCTTCAGGTTGGGTTCATCCATTCACCTTTGTCACCAATTAACATGAAGCAGGTTTCTCATCCACAAATCTCCCAGCAGCCTCAGTCATGGCAGGAAGAAGCCCAATGATCCGAGGATTCCAACTCCGTCCGTAATTCATTAATTTGCTGTTTCCCCACAGTCACTCATCCAGAATAAGCCGTCTGAAAAAGTCCAGCTAGCTTTTCCAACGCCAAGCAGAAATGGGATTGTGCCTGACTGATCACCAAGCTTTATATCCGTAGTCCCCACACTGTGATGATACACACACACACACACTCACACACACTCACACACACATATCCATAGTCCCCACACTGTGATGATACACACACACACACACTCACACACACTCACACACACATATCCGTAGTCCCCACACTGTGATGATACACACACACACACACTCACACACACTCACACACACATATCCATAGTCCCCACACTGTGATGATACACACAGGTTCACACACACACACACACACTCACACACACATATCCGTAGTCCCCACACTGTGATGATACACACACACACACACACACACACACACACTCACACACACTCACACACACATATCCGTAGTCCCCACACTGTGATGATACACACACACACACTCACACACACTCACACACACACTCTCTCTCTCACACACACACACACACACACTCATTCTCTCACTTTCTCTGTCTATATTTCTCTTTTTTCATTTATTTCTCTTTCACACAAACACACATAATGTGAACTGTACCTTAACAGGCACACAAAGATACACACATGACTTCTGAGCTCAAGTGCTGCTGTTCACACATACACATACACACACACACACACACACACACACACATAGGCACAGTCGACAAAATATAAAATATTTTATATGCCACATTGTGTTTTGTTACTGATTACTGAAAATAATGAGTGTATTCAACGTTGAAGAAAGCTTCTAAATTCTGTAACATCTCTTTAAAATGTGGGACTTAGTTGCCCCAAATTAAAGAAAGATAAAGAATTGCCTACAGAGCCAGTTTACTACAGTGTGAAATGTATACTTTTCCAACAGGAAATGTAAATTCAATCAACATTCTCCTTCCTGCAGTAGCAAACATGCTCAAATTGAGAAATGGCATCTGTAGATAATTTTCTGCAACAACAGTTTCTTCTGTGTTTATCCTGATTCAAACAACCTAACTGGAACAAATGGGTACATAGTTCAACAGAAGCCTGGAGAAGGTCAGGTCCACCACAATGTCACAGCTTCTAGTAATAATTCAAAAACAAATACCGAACCCAAAGGAAAAAAGTCACAAACACATTAGCACAGTGTAAATATGAATCTGTCACATCAGAGACCATGGAGGTGTGTTTAAAAGGTCACACAGAATGGATGTGAGGAGACAGCTTACATCTATGTGTGCTTATGTAACGTTCTGTGTGTGTAGGTGTGTGTAGTAGGTGTGTGTCATTGTGTATGAGGTGTCCCTGTTTTCTTTGAAGGGGTCTCTCATGGTCTCTCCAGGTATACACTGGTCTTTATGGGTCTCTCCTAGTTTCTCTGAAACTCTCCTGGTCTCTCCAGGTCACCCCTGATCTCCCCTGGTTTTTCCAGGTTTCTACTTGTCACTCCTGGTCTCTCCAGGTCACCCCTGATCTCTCCTGGTCTCTCCTGGTCTCCCCTGGTCTCTCCAGGTCACTCCTGGTCTCTCCTGGTCTCTCCAGGTCTCTCCTAGTCTTCAAGCCAATCAATGTTGTTGTTTCCTCTTCGTCTTCGTCCTTCAGGGACCAAAAGCACTTCCGTTGTTTCTCTTTGTGCCCCTCCATTTGGTTTGTCTGGATCCTCTCTGCTTTCTCCAACCTTCATCTCTTCTTTTACTTTTCTTTTCACAGCTTGTCAGACCCATGGGAGCGTTCTTGGCTAAACAACCTGTTTTTCTTCTATTTCTGAGGCTGTTTTAAAACACGTTCTCTCTCTCTCTCTCTCTCCCTCTCTCTCTCACTCGCTGTCTCTCTCTCTCTCTCTCTCTCTCGCCTTCTCTCGCTGTCTCTCTCTCTCTCTGCCCCTCTCTCTCAAATTCACTTTCATGTTGCTTAAAGTCATTGAAAAATTGTGTAAATATCGGTAAAGAATCAATGCACAAAATATGGCACGTTGTATAGAAGGAATTAAATAATACATAATAACCAATATAAATGACAACAGTTAAATGAAAACACATTTATATGGTGGCAACTTTTCCCCACTCTCTTATATCTCTATATTCTCCTCTTTCTTGGATTAATCTTTTCTTTCTGCTCTCGTTCCTTCCCTCTTTTTCCCCTCTTCTCTCCCTTTCTGCTCTCTTTTCCTCTTCTCTCTTTTTCGCCTCCTTTCTTATCTCTTTCATTCTATCCTTTTCCGTCTTCTCGTCCTTTCTGCTCTCTCTCTCCTCTCTCTCTTTCTATTTACATTGAGTCTCTTCCTGAGACCACATAACTGATGTATTTCTCTGTATAGGAATGGTAATTAAAGTAATGAGATTTTCAGAGTGAAGTGTAGCATGCCAAGGGAGATTTGAAAGGCAGAGATGAAGCACATTGCTCGTGTGTGTGTGTGTTTGTGTGTCCGTGTGTGTGTGTGTGTGTGTGTGTGTGTGTGTGTGTGTCCGTGTGTCCGTGTGTGTGTGTCTGTCCGTGTGTCCGTGTGTGTGTGTGTGTGTGTGCAGGTGTGTATTTGTAAGTTCACATTTGCACGCATGGTCATGTGTAGTTGTTTTTTTGTAGTTGCTACACGGGTATGTGTGTGTGAGCTACACGGGTATGTGTGTGTGAGCTACACGGGTATGTGTCTGTGAGCTACACGGGTATGTGTGTGTGAGCTACACGGGTATGTGTGTGTGAGCTACACGGGTATGTGTGTGTGAGCTACACGGGTATGTGTGTGTGAGCTACACGGGTATGTGTGTGTGAGCTACACGGGTAGGTGTCTGTGAGCTACACGGGTATGTGTGTGTGTGAGCTACACGGGTATGTGTGTGTGAGCTACACGGATATGTGTTTGTGAGTTACACGGATATGTGTGTGTGTGTGTGTGTGTGAGCTACACGGGTAGGTGTCTGTGAGCTACACGGGTATGTGTGTGTGAGCGCAAAATGTAAATGTGTGAGTGAGTTACACGGGTATGTGTGTGTGAGAGCTACACGGGTATGTGTGTGTGTGTGTGAGCTACACGGGTATGTGTGTGTGTGTGTGTGAGCTACACGGGTATGTGTGTGTGAGCCTTTTTACCTTTATTGCACTCACACCTTCTTTATTCTCTCCCACCATCATGTGTCCTTGTAGTCACTACTAATTGTTTATAAACTCATTAGATGTGTAATTATGTACATGTGGGTTTGATATGTCATTATGGCCTGTTAATAATGTAGCCTCTAATGTAACACACACACACACACATAATGTCTGCTGAATGTGTTAATTATTGAGAGAATAGTAGAGGGAAGACTAGAAGAAGAATTACAGGAGATAGAGGAGTGTGAAGAGAGCGAAATGGAGACTGGAAAGAAATAGGTGGAGACAAGAGAGAAAGATATGGAGGAGATGGATGAAGAAATACACGCGCGAATAGCAAACAATAAAGACAAAGATGTTGAGGTTCCACTGAGTACAAGCTTATGAACTGATCTGAGTATTATGAAGTTATAGAGGGAGATGAGAAGGAGGTGGAGGAGAGGAGAGGAGAGGAAGGAGGGGAGAAAGAGAAAAGAAGACGAAGGCTCCGGGAGGAGAGGGATGGAAAGGGAGGAGAGGAGGAGAGTGGAAGAAGTGGGAGGGAGGTGAGGAGGGAGAGAGGACAGGAAGAAGGGTAAATAAGAGAAAATGTGAGTAGTTGCTGTAATGGCTTTGGCAAAACAGGATCTGTTCTCTGCAGTCACTCTATTACAGCTTGGTTCAGTGTGATGGTGAGAGTTACACTACAGCCTCCCTGTCAGCTCTAAAGGATCCACATTAATGTGGCTTGGTTCAGTGTGATGGTGAGAGTTACACTACAGCCTCCCTGTCAGCTCTAAAGGATCCACATTAATGTGGCTTGGTTCAGTGTGATGGTGAGAGTTACACTACGGCCTCCCTGTCAGCTCTAAAGGATCCACATTAATGTGGCTTGGTTCAGTGTGATGGTGAGAGTTACACTACGGCCTCCCTGTCAGCTCTAAAGGATCCACATTAATGTGGCTTGGTTCAGTGTGATGGTGAGAGTTACACTACGGCCTCCCTGTCAGCTCTAAAGGATCCACATTAATGTGGCTTGGTTCAGTGTGATGGTGAGAGTTACACTACGGCCTCCCTGTCAGCTCTAAAGGATCCACATTAATGTGGCTTGGTTCAGTGTGATGGTGAGAGTTACACTACGGCCTCCCTGTCAGCTCTAAAGGATCCACATTAATGTGGCTTGGTTCAGTGTGATGGTGAGAGTTACAATACGGCCTCCCTGTCAGCTCTAAAGGATCCACATTAATGTGGCTTGGTTCAGTGTGATGGTGAGAGTTACACTACGGGCTCCCTGTCAGCTCTAAAGGATCCACATTAATGTGGCTTGGTTCAGTGTGATGGTGAGAGTTACACTACGGCCTCCCTGTCAGCTCTAAAGGATCCACATTAATGTGGCTTGGTTCAGTGTGATGGTGAGAGTTACACTACGGCCTCCCTGTCAGCTCTAAAGGATCCACATTAATGTGGCTTGGTTCAGTGTGATGGTGAGAGTTACACTAACGGCCTCCCTGTCAGCTCTAAAGGATCCACATTAATGTGGCTTGGTTCAGTGTGATGGTGAGAGTTACACTCCACATTAACGGCCTCCCTGTCAGCTCTAAAGGATCCACATTAATGTGGCTTGGTTCAGTGTGATGGTGAGAGTTACACTACGGCCTCCCTGTCAGCTCTAAAGGATCCACATTAATGTGGCTTGGTTCAGTGTGATGGTGAGAGTTACACTACGGCCTCCCTGTCAGCTCTAAAGGATCCACATTAATGTGGCTTGGTTCAGTGTGATGGTGAGAGTTACACTACGGCCTCCCTGTCAGCTCTAAAGGATCCACATTAATGTGGCTTGGTTCAGTGTGATGGTGAGAGTTACACTACGGCCTCCCTGTCAGCTCTAAAGGATCCACATTAATGTGGCTTGGTTCAGTGTGATGGTGAGAGTTACACTACGGCCTCCCTGTCAGCTCTAAAGGATCCACATTATGTGCCGGTTGGCTCTTTAAGTGAAACAGGAGGACCCAAAGCGAGTATTAGTATGGCTTAAATGGACGGTTACAGAAACATTAGAGGCCGGGTTTCCCTGTGTTATAAACTCTTCCATGTATTGCATTCAGCCCAGTTATTTGGGTCAGTCCTCCCCTCGCCAGCCGTCTGTTCCCTCAGTGCTTTCAGAGGGTTCTGTTGTATTGTCAGGGAGACTTAAACAGGCTGTGTTAGAAACAGAGGGAATGTGTTGCTGTAGGGCCGGATGTGTCGTTACAGTTATGAGAACTCTGCCTCAGATAAGAACGACCATGTGTTAGAGACTTCATAAGCTTACAATACAATTCCTCTCCATCTCCATCTCTCTCTCCATCTCCATCTCTCTCTCCCTCTTCATCTCCATCTCCATCTCCCTCTCCCCCTCCCTCTTCATCTCCCTCTCCATCTCCCTCTTCATCTCCCTCTTCATCTCCCTCTCCCTCTTGTGTGTGGTGTATAACACATATGTAACGCCTGTGTAATGTGTGTGTTTCTTCATTCCAGCTCCTCTGACTGATAAGCCACCAAAGATCCTCTATCCTCCTGAGAACAAGATCAGCAACCTGGAGCTGCAAATGGGTGAGATGTTCAGCTTTATTCTCCCTGCGTGTGCGTGTGTTTGTGTGTGCGCGTGTGTGTGCGCGTGTGTGTGTTTGTGTTTGTGTGTGTGTGTGTGTGTTAGGCAGGTGTCTGTGATGTGTGGCTAGTGATGCAATGGCTGTGTCTTTCATCTTGTATGTACCTCTGTCTGCGGGGCTGAACGGCAGAGATACTCTGGGTAAACACCAAGAGCAATGACAAGATAACACGCACATCTCTGTACACAGCTGGAAAGCTTCAACTTCACAGATACTGTTGGATTCACAACAGCCCTGGCGCTTAGACAGATTGATTGGGACAGTTTTACCCGTCTGGAAGACAAACACTGTAAAAAGCATTTTGTGTGTAAATGCAAATTGTATCTCCCAATGGTTATTATGCTAATGTGCCGGTCTGTTTCTCCAACAATGGAGAACCCATACGGTTCCTGAGGTGGACAGGAGGTGGACAGGAGGTGGAGAGGAGGTGGCATACGCCTTTGTCTCTGCTGACAAGGTCAGAGTGGAAGAGGTGCCTGGGGGCAGGAGAAGAATAAAGCGTGTGTGTGTGTGTTCTTGTTTGAGTGTGTAACAGTATATTGGCTAGATTCTGGGCACAGTCTATTGGCCACATGGCGTTTGGTGCAGTCTGAATGGCTAAACAGCTTCTGGCATGCTGAACAGGAGTGTGTGTGTGTGTGTGTGTGTGTGTGTGTGTGTGTGTGTGTGTGTGTGTGTGTGTGTGTGTGTGTGTGTGTGTGTGTGTGTGTGTGTGTGTGTGTGTGCGCGCTGCCACACACAGTGGTTTACACATACATTTGCCACTTGTGTCTTCAATGTGTTGTTGTATGTGGCGTCTATTGGTCTTTAACACGCATGTCTGACACACGGGGGAACAGGCTACTTGTGATGGACTGAAGTGTTAGCCTATAGCACCACAGACATGGCCGATGTGTGTGTGTGTGCGTGTGTGTGTTCAGTGGTCACGGCGGAGAACGAGTGACACTCAAAGAAACAAATGTAAATATTTTATAAGCCTGACTCCATTTCGTTTCCGGTCAAACCGCTCTCTTCACGGAGCAGGGAAGGAGAAGCATCTCCCGGCTGACGCACTTCTCTCTTCTTTTTATTTATTCTCCTCAATTCTTAATATTTGTTGAGTCATGCCCCTAGCAGCTTTATGGAGCGATATAGCAGATTTACTGTGAGAGACGCAGCCACCAGGCTGTCCCTGATGGAGAGAACGAGAGATGGAGGACAGGGAGAGGGGGGCGAAAGCACGGGGACGGAGGAGAGAGGCGGAGAGATGAAGTAGGAAGTCTTAAAGGGATTGAGCGAGAGATAAAGCAGGTGTCCGTAACAGAGGCAGGAAAAAGAGAGGGATGGTGAAATGGCCGAGTAAGCAGAGAAATAAATCTGCCGGGAGAGAGAGAGAGCTGCTGGGAAACTCAGCTTGCTTTATTTCCTCGACAAATCTGGCCGGCCAACGCTAGCCCCACCTAGCAGCCATAGAAGACACTCAAATACTAATTGTAAATGCAAACACACACAAACAAACACACACACAGACCAAGTTCATTCCGAGGTACAGCAAGTTATCAATAACTTTCCGTGTGTCAGGCAGCGGTGAACTGGTGAATGTCATTTTCAACACTCTGAGCACAGCAGGGCGCAACTGAAGACTCATCAATGAGAGAGAGATTGCAGAACATCTGCATGAGACGCGTATGACGTAGGAGAGACGTGTCACTCTCCTGGCTCAACAAACCCTGAAACTGAGGCGAAGGCTTTAGTATATGAAGTTGCAATAAATTTTACTGTGATGAGTTAAACCTGAATTGGCTATTTGTAAACAGGTTTTCATTTCAAAGGTTTTCAAGGTCAGTGACTGGGGAATGGTTCAGCTGGCAGTTGTGCAGGTTGTCTCAATAGACTACAAGTGAACACAGAACCACAGAAACACTGGTTACAGACATACCGGTTACAGACCCACTGGTTACAGATATACTGGTTGACATACTGGTTACAGACATACTGGTTGACATACTGGTTACAGACATACTGGTTGACATACTGGTTACAGACATACCGGTTACAGACCCACTGGTTACAGACATACTGGTTGACATACTGGTTACAGAAATACTGGTTGACATACTGGTTACAGACATACCGGTTACAGACCCACTGGTTACAGACATACTGGTTGACATACTGGTTACAGAAATACTGGTTGACATACTGGTTACAGACATACTGGTTACAGACATACCGGTTACAGACCCACTGGTTACAGACATACCGGTTACAGACACTCAGGTTACAGACATACTGGTTACAGACATACTGGTTACAGACCCACAGGTTACAGACCCACTGGTTATAGACATACTGGTTACAGACATACTGGTTACAGACATACTGGTTACAGACATACTGGTTACAGACCCACAGGTTACAGACCCACTGGTTACAGACATACTGGTTACAGACATACTGGTTACAGACATACTGGTTACAGACCCACTGGTTACAGACCCACAGGTTACAGACATACTGGTTACAGACCCACTGGTTACAGACCCACAGGTTACAGACCTACAGGTTACAGACATACTGGTTACAGACCCACAGGTTACAGACATACTGGTTACAGACCCACTGGTTACAGACCCACAGGTTACAGACATACTGGTTACAGACCCACTGGTTACAGACCCACTGGTTACAGACATACTGGTAACAGACCCACTGGTTACAGACCTACAGGTTACAGACATACTGGTTACAGACATACTGGTTACAGACCCACTGGTTATAGACATACTGGTTACAGACCCACTGGTTACAGACATACTGGTTACAGACATACTGGTAACAGACCCACTGGTTACAGACCTACAGGTTACAGACATACTGGTTACAGACATACTGGTTACAGACCCACTGGTTACAGACCTACAGGTTACAGACCCACTGGTTACAGACCTACAGGTTACAGACATACTGGTTACAGACCCACAGGTTACAGACCCACAGGTTACAGACCTACAGGTTACAGACCCCCCGGGGACAGATGGGGTTCAGCCACCTCTTCTCTTCAGGAACCCAGGGAGTGATTCAGTGACTCATTGACATCCCTGGAGATATTCATCATCCCTGCAGATATTCATCATCCCGGCAGATATTCATCATCCCTGCAGATATTCATCATCCCTGCAGATATTCATCATCCCTGGAGTTATTCATCATCCCGGCAGATATTCATCATCCCGGCAGATATTCATCATCCCTGCAGATATTCATCATCCCTGCAGATATTCATCATCCCTGCAGATATTCATCATCCCTGCAGATATTCATCATCCCTGGAGATATTCATCATCCCTGCAGATATTCATCAGCCCTGGAGTTATTGATCATCCCGGCAGATATTCATCATCCCTGGAGTTATTCATCATCCCTGGAGTTATTCATCATCCCTGGAGTTATTCATCATCCCGGCAGATATTCATCATCCCTGGTGATATTCATCATCCCTGCAGATATTCATCATCCCTGCAGTTATTCATCATCCCTGCAGATATTCATCATCCCTGCAGATATTCATCATCCCTGCAGATATTCATCATCCCTGCAGATATTCATCATCCCTGCAGATATTCATCATCCCTGCAGATATTCATCATCCCTGGAGATATTCATCATCCCTGCAGATATTCATCATCCCTGGAGTTATTCATCATCCCGGCAGATATTCATCATCCCTGGAGTTATTCATCATCCCTGGAGTTATTCATCATCCCTGGAGTTATTCATCATCCCGGCAGATATTCATCATCCCTGGTGATATTCATCATCCCTGGAGTTATTCATCATCCCTGGAGTTATTCATCATCCCGGCAGATATTCATCATCCCTGGTGATATTCATCATCCCTGCAGATATTCATCATCCCTGCAGTTATTCATCATCCCTGGAGATATTCAGGCATGGTGGGAGAAGGACACACACACACACAGACGATCTCTCTCTCTCTCTCTCTCTCTCTCTCTCTCTCTCTCACGCTGTCTATCACACACCCCTTGAGATGTTCCCTTGGGACGATTTCCCAGAGGTGTGGAGTGAGCCTCACACACGCTTACGCAGCAGTCCTTCCAGAGCAAAACACACACACACAAACAAACACACACACAGAGACAAAAACAAACACACACACACACAAACAAACACACACGCAGAGACAGGGGGAGCAGGTCACACACATGCTAGCGTTGCAGACTTTTAAGTATGGGCTAATTGTTAACTGATAACCAAGTGTTTAACCAACCTCCCAGGCCAGCATATGGGAGCATTCTAGTGGAAAGGAGGTAATAGTCTATTATTTGTCTGGCCAGTTCCTCCTCACAGGATAACAGTTAAGAGGTCTGTGGCAAGGAGTCTTACATTTCACACACAGAATGTTATACTAATAAACACACATTATTACACTGATAACGGCACATTATTACACTGATACAGGCACATTATCACACTAATATACACATACTTTATTACACTGATACAGGCACATTATCACACTAATATACACATACTTTATTACACTGATACAGGCACATTATTACATTGATACAGCCACATTATTACACTGATATACACGTACTTTATTACACTGATACAGGCACATTATCACACTGATACAGGCACATTATCACACTGATACAGGCACATTATTACACTGATACAGCCACATTATTACACTGATATACACATACTTTATTACACTGATACAGGCACATTAGCACACTAATATACACATACTTTATTACACTGATACAGGCACATTATCACACTAATATACACATACATTATTACACTGATACAGGCACATTATCACACTAATATACACATACTTTATTACAGTGATACAGGCACATTATCACACTAATATACACATACATTATTACACTGATACAGGCACATTATCACACTAATATACACATACTTTATTACAGTGATACAGGCACATTATCACACTAATATACACATACATTATTACACTGATACAGGCACATTATTACACTGATACAGGCACATTATCACACTAATATACACATACAATATTACACTGATACAGGCACATTATTACACTGATACAGGCACATTATCACACTAATATACACATACATTATTACACTGATACAGGCACATTATCACACTAATATACACATACTTTATTACAGTGATACAGGCACATTATCACACTAATATACACATACATTATTACACTGATACAGGCACATTATCACACTAATATACACATACTTTATTACAGTGATACAGGCACATTATCACACTAATATACACATACATTATTACACTGATACAGGCACATTATTACACTGATACAGGCACATTATCACACTAATATACACATACAATATTACACTGATACAGGCACATTATTACACTGATACAGGCACATTATTACACTGATACAGGCACATTATCACACTAATATACACATACTTTATTACACTGATATAGGCACATTATTACACTGATACAGGCACATTATCACACTAATATACACATACTTTATTACACTGATACAGGCACATTATCACACTGATACAGGCACATTATCACACTAATATACACATACATTATTACACTGATACAGGCACATTATCACACTAATATACACATACGTTATTACACTGATACAGGCACATTATCACACTGATACAGGCACATTATCACACTAATATACACATACATTATTACACTGATACAGGCACATTATCACACTAATATACACATACGTTATTACACTGATACAGGCACATTATCACACTAATATACACATACTTTATTACACTGATACAGGCACATTATTACACTGTTACAGGCACATTATCAAACTAATATACACATACAATATTACACTGATACAGGCACATTATTACACTGATACAGGCACATTATCACACTAATATACACATACTTTATTACACTGATACAGGGATATTATTACACTGTTACAGGCACATTATCACACTAATATACACATACTTTATTACACTGATACAGGCACATTATCACACTAATACACACATACATTATTACACTGATACAGGCACATTATTACACTGATACAGGCACATTATCACACTAATACACACATACATTATTACACTGATACAGGCACATTATTACACTGATACAGGCACATTATTACACTGATACAGGCACATTATTACACTGTTACAGGCACATTATCACACTAATATACACATACATTATTACACTGATACAGGCACATTATTACACTGATACAGGCACATTATCACACTTTTATACACATACATTATTACACTGATACAGGCACATTATCACACTGATACAGGCACATTATTACACTAATACAGGCACATTATTACACTGTTACAGGCACATTATCACACTAATATACACATACATTATTACACTGATACAGGCACATTATTACACTGTTACAGGCACATTATCACACTAATATACACATACATTATTACACTGATACAGGCACATTATTACACTGATACAGGCACATTATCACACTTTTATACACATACATTATTACACTGATACAGGCACATTATCACACTGATACAGGCACATTATTACACTAATACAGGCACATTATTACACTGTTACAGGCACATTATCACACTAATATACACATACATTATTACACTGATACAGGCACATTATTACACTGTTACAGGCACATTATCACACTAATATACACATACATTATTACACTGATACAGGCACATTATCACACTAATATACACATACATTATTACACTGATACAGGCACATTATTACACTGATACAGGCACATTATCACACTAATATACACATACATTATTACACTGATACAGGCACATTATTACACTGTTACAGGCACATTATCACACTAATATACACATACATTATTACACTGATACAGGCACATTATCACACTAATATACACTTACTTTATTACACTGATACAGGCACATTATTACAGTGATACAGGCACATTATCACACTAATATACACATACTTTATTACGCTGATACAGGCACATTATCACACTAATATACACATACTTTATTACACTGATACAGGCACATTATCACACTAATATACACTTACTTTATTACACTGTTACAGGCACATTATTACACTGATACAGGCACATTATCACACTAATATACACATACTTTATTACGCTGATACAGGCACATTATTACACTGATACAGGCACATTATCACACTAATATACACATACTTTATTACACTGATACAGGCACATTATTACACTGATACAGGCACATTATCACACTAATATACACATACTTTATTACACTGATACAGGCACATTATTACACTGTTACAGGCACATTATCACACTAATATACACATACATTATTACACTGATACAGGCACATTATTAAACTGATACAGGCACATTATCACACTTTTATACACATACATTATTACACTGATACAGGCACATTATCACACTGATACAGGCACATTATTACACTAATACAGGCACATTATTACACTGTTACAGGCACATTATCACACTAATATACACATACATTATTACACTGATACAGGCACATTATTACACTGTTACAGGCACATTATCACACTAATATACACATACATTATAACACTGATACAGGCACATTATCACACTAATATACACATACATTATTACACTGATACAGGCACATTATTACACTGATACAGGCACATTATCACACTAATATACACATACTTTATTACGCTGATACAGGCACATTATCACACTGATACAGGCACATTATCACACCGATATACACATACATTATTACACTGATACAGGCACATTATCACACTAATACACACATACATTATTACACTGATACAGGCACATTATTACACTGATACAGGCACATTATTACGCTGATACAGGCACATTATCACACTAATATACACATACTTTATTACACTGATACAGGCACATTATTACACTGTTACAGGCACATTATCACACTAATATACACATACATTATAACACTGATACAGGCACATTATCACACTGATACAGGCACATTATCACACCGATATACACATACATTATTACACTGATACAGGCACATTATCACACTAATACACACATACATTATTACACTGATACAGGCACATTATTACACTGATACAGGCACATTATTACGCTGATACAGGCACATTATCACACTAATATACACATACATTATTACACTGATACAGGCACATTATTACACTGTTAAAGGCACATTATCACACTAATATACACATACATTATAACACTGATACAGGCACATTATCACACTAATATACACATACATTATTACACTGATACAGGCACATTATTACACTGATACAGGCACATTATCACACTAATATACACATACATTATTACACTGATACAGGCACATTATCACACTGATACAGGCACATTATCACACCGATATACACATACATTATTACACTGATACAGGCACATTATCACACTAATATACACATACATTATTACACTGATACAGGCACATTATTACACTGATACAGGCACATTATCACACTAATATACACATACTTTATTACGCTGATACAGGCACATTATCACACTGATACAGGCACATTATCACACCGATATACACATACATTATTACACTGATACAGGCACATTATCACACTAATACACACATACATTATTACACTGATACAGGCACATTATTACACTGATACAGGCACATTATTACACTGATACAGGCACATTATTACGCTGATACAGGCACATTATCACCCGGTTCTGAAATCAGGCTTTGATCCACCGTCCTTAAAAGACTAGATTAAACTGTTAATGACCAGGTGCATCTTGGGGTTCCCTGTGGGTGTCAGAACGTTCTGGGGGTTTCCTCATCATCGTTCTGTATCGTTCCGATCCCCACGGCGACGACCTAGAGGTGAGCAGACCTCACAAACCGGGTTGCCACACAACAAAGTTGTTTAAGAGTGTGAACATTTGTCATTAATCAGAGAGAGTCGACCCAGACCATAGCCCAGTGATGAATGAGCAGGGAGCACAGAGACAAGGACCCTACAGCAGGCAGCACAGAGACAAGGACCCTACAGCAGGCAGCACAGAGACAAGGACCTTACAGCAGGCAGCACAGAGACAAGGACCCTACAATAGGCAGCACAGAGACAAGGACCCTACAGCAGGCAGCACAGAGACAAGGACCCTACAATAGGCAGCACAGAGACAAGGACCCTACAGCAGGCAGCACAGAGACAAGGACCCTACAGCAGGCAGCACAGAGACAAGGACCCTACAGCAGGCAGCACAGAGACAAGGACCCTACAGCAGGCAGCACAGAGACAAGGACCCTACAGCAGGCAGCACAGAGACAAGGACCCTACAGCAGGCAGCACAGAGACAAGGACCCTACAGCAGGCAGCACAGAGAGGACCTTACAGCAGGCAGCACAGAGACAAGGACCCTACAGCAGGCAGCACAGAGACAAGGACCCTACAGCAGGCAGCACAGAGACAAGGACCCTACAGCAGGCAGCACAGAGACAAGGACCCTACAGCAGGCAGCACAGAGACAAGGACCCTACAGCAGGCAGCACAGAGACAAGGACCCTACAGCAGGCAGCACAGAGACAAGGACCCTACAGCAGGCAGCACAGAGACAAGGACCCTACAGCAGGCAGCACAGAGACAAGGACCCTACAGCAGGCAGCACAGAGACAAGGACCCTACAGCAGGCAGCACAGAGACAAGGACCCTACAGCAGGCAGCACAGAGACAAGGACCCTACAGCAGGCAGCACAGAGACAAGGACCCTACAGCAGGCAGCACAGAGACAAGGACCCTACAGCAGGCAGCACAGAGACAAGGACCCTACAGCAGGCAGCACAGAGACAAGGACCTTACAGCAGGCAGCACAGAGAGAAGGACCCTGCAGCAGGCAGCACAGAGACAAGGACCTTACAGCAGGCAGCACAGAGACAAGGACCCTACAGCAGGCAGCACAGAGACAAGGACCTTACAGCAGGCAGCACAGAGAGAAGGACCCTACAGCAGGCAGCACAGAGACAAGGACCCTACAGCAGGCAGCACAGAGACAAGGACCTTACAGCAGGCAGCACAGAGACAAGGACCTTACAGCAGGCAGCACAGAGAGAAGGACCCTACAGCAGGCAGCACAGAGACAAGGACCCTACAGCAGGCAGCACAGAGACAAGGACCCTACAGCAGGCAGCACAGAGACAAGGACCTTACAGCAGGCAGCACAGAGACAAGGACCCTACAGCAGGCAGCACAGAGACAAGGACCCTACAGCAGGCAGCACAGAGACAAGGACCCTACAATAGGCAGCACAGAGACAAGGACCCTACAGCAGGCAGCACAGAGACAAGGACCCTACAATAGGCAGCACAGAGACAAGGACCCTACAGCAGGCAGCACAGAGACAAGGACCCTACAGCAGGCAGCACAGAGACAAGGACCCTACAAAAGGCAGCACAGAGACAAGGACCCTACAAAAGGCAGCACAGAGACAAGGACCTTAAAACAGGCAGGCAGGGAGGGGAGGGAAGTAGGGAGGGTGTGAGGAAAGCTGTGTAACAACCATCATATGCAGATTGTACCCTTACATTCTTCTCCATTCTATTCCTGGCTGATATAATTACTGCTGTAATGACCAGATAATTAGTCTGTAAGACGCTTTACCTACAAAGTGTGCGTGTGTGTGTGTTTTGTGTGCGTGTGTTTTGTTTGTGTGTTTTGTGTGTTGGTGTGTGTGGGTGTGTGTGTGTCTGTGTGCATGTGTGCGTGCGTGCATGCGTGTGTGTGTGTGTGTGTGTGTGTGTGTGTGTGTGTGTGTGTGTGTGTGTGTGTGTGTGTGTGTGTGTGTGTGGTATAACAGTACGACTTGGTAATAAAAACTGAATATTAAATGCAACAACAGCAGCCTGACTGAGACAAGCAGAACCACAGTAGAACGTCTCTTCACCCTTCTCTCTCTTCAGATGCTCCTCTCAACCTCTCTCAACCTTGTCTCTTTTGTGTCACACTCTCTTTATCTGCCTCTCCTCTGTGTGCAGACGGCATATTGTTCACCTGTGTTTGGGAGAGACGGAGTGATTGATGGGGTTGTAGAGACAGGAAGAAGGAGCTCTGGGTGAACTTGTAAAGAACATCTGAAAGACCCTGTCAGTCCTCGCCAGTATACACACACATTCCCCCGCACTCTCTCTGCACACTCTCGTTCTCTATTTCTTTCTCGCTGCCCTCTCTCTCTCTCTCTCTCTCCTCTATCCACTGCTTCACTCTCATCTCTGACACCTATCTCTTCCTCTCTCTCTCTCTCTTATTTCTCTCGTTCTCTCTTTCCCTCTCCTCTCTCTTCTGTAGGTAATGGTTCGTAAGTGGACACCATTCTGTCTACAGAGATTCCCAGACAGTTGGTGGGTGATGTCACACCACTTCAGTGAGAATGACAATGGACTTTGGTCTGTGGCCTTTAAATCGGTTTTGATTGATGACAAGGGAGTGCAGTGTGTGTGCTGTGTTGTGTGCAGTGTGTGTGTGTAGCGTGTGTGTGTGTCCGTGTGTGTGTGTCCGTGTCCATTGGGCATGACTGTGTTTGTTTGTTTGTTTCCTGTGTGTGTGTGTGTGTGTGTGTGTGTGTGTGTGTGTGTGTGTGTGTGTGTGTGTGTGTGTGTGTGTGTGTGTGTGTGTGTGTGTGTGTGTGTGTGTCCATTGGGCATGACTGTGTTTGTTTGTTTTATGTGTGTGTGTGTGTGTGTGTCTATTGGGTATGACTGTGTTTGTTTGTTTTATGTGTGTGTGTGTGTGTGTCTATTGGGTATGACTGTGTTTGTTTCAGAGGTTGCCTCAAATTCATAAATTCAATCTAGAATCTAGAATACACTCTGGCTGAGAAAAGCCAGTTCCAAGCATTTGGTTTAAAGGCTGGCAGATGAATGAGTACATACTTTATTTTCAAGCTCCCCTGAGAGACACATGAAGGTGTGTCCAAACATCACAGATAGAAGTGGATGTGTGTTCAACATTAAACATCACAGATAGAAGTGGATGTGTGTTCCACATTAAACATCACAGATAGAAGTGGATGTGTGTTCCACATTAAACATCACAGATAGAAGTGGATGTGTGTTCCACATTAAACATCACAGATAGAAGTGGATGTGTGTTCCACATTAAACATCACAGATAGAAGTGGATGTGTGTTCCACATTAAACATCACAGATAGAAGTGGATGTGTGTTCCACGTTAAACATCACAGATAGAACTGGATGTGTGTTCCACGTTAAACGTCACCGATAGAAGTGGATTTGTGTTCCACATTAAACATCACAGATAGAAGTGGATGTGTGTTCCACATTATACATCACAGATAGAAGTGGATGTGTGTTCCACATTAAACATCACAGATAGAAGTGGATGTGTGTTCCACATTAAACATCACAGATAGAAGTGGATGTGTGTTCCACGTTAAACATCACAGATAGAAGTGGATGTGTGTTCCACGTTAAACGTCACCGATAGAAGTGGATGTGTGTTCCACATTAAACATCACAGATAGAAGTGGATGTGTGTTCCACATTAAACATCACAGATAGAAGTGGATGTGTGTTCCACATTAAACATCACAGATAGAAGTGGATGTGTGTTCCACATTAAACATCACAGATAGAAGTGGATTTGTGTTCCACATTAAACATCACAGATAGAAGTGGATGTGTGTTCAACATTAAACATCACAGATTGAAAACAGGACAGAGAAGGGGATACATTTTACAAAGTCCGTGTAAGCAAACAGTTGGAGTGGCATGTGTAAACAGAAAAGTGAACTAGGAAAGAGGAGCCTTTGTCATATTCACTTTGAAGCCAGATTCAGTGGCTCTCCTCTTACATAACAGAATCAAAAAAACAAGGAGAAGGAAGAGGAGAAGGGAATGTGGAAGAGGATGGGGAGAAGAGAAAGGGGGAGAGGAGGACAGAATGGCATTGAAGCCAGAAGGGAGAAGGAGCTCAAGCAGAGAGGGAGTGGCGAAAACGAGGTCACATCCAAGACTAGTCAAACTATTGTTGGGTAGATGAGAATTTGGGGATTTTTTAAGCACTTTCTGGTCTGCGATTGGATTCAATTATTCAGTGCAGAGAGAGGATATAGGTTGAGAGAGAGAGAGAGAGAGAGAGAGAGAGGCAGTAAGAGCAGAACAGAGATCAATAAAGGGGGAGTGGTTTACATGCTCTACATTTTCCAAGACAGAATGAAGCAGACTAGAGATCATTTTGCTGTATGAGCCAGCAATCATCGATAGCTTCAGATGCCACATTCCCTGGTAGCGTGCGCTTCATGTCAAAACGAACGCCCCCAGGTGTGAAGACAATCTGGTCAGAACTGTATCCGGTTTCTGTGCAGTGCTCACAGATATTGTTTGAAATTCCCAGAATTGATTACAACTATCTTCCTTGGTTTGGCCCGAACATGTGTAAATTCAAACGTTATGGAATTGATTGCGCAAATCAAAATCAATATAAGTCTATCTAGCATTTTATTCAGTCTCTCATAAAGGTAGCAGGTCCTAAGAGAGTGCCAGGGCAAAAGGGAGATAATAAAAGAACAACCATACAGACTATAACAGGTCCATTTTGTAAAATGCATCGGTGAAAAGACTGGTCTGTTTGGCTGAATGATTTGCATACCTTTGTATTAGCTCAAACAATATTTCCAAAATGATTTAGAAAAGATGGCCAACAGAACCTCAAAGGCAAAATGTAGGATGGAGATTGTATTATTCTGGTCCACTCACGTTGATTTAAGACTGTAACTTCAGTTAAAAGCAATGAAAAGGTTAAATAGGAGATCTCTTTAATTACTTTGGACAAGTTATTTCTTTGAAGTAAACTCTAATTTCTTGTGTGGCATAAAATTGACATTCTAATAGCTGTTTTTGGAGGAAGTGGTTTTTGATTAATCATGGGAAGACAAGAAGGCTTTTATATAGATGCAAATTTGAAATATCCAAGTATGCTCAATTGCAGGGCGATTATCTGAGTTGTTCGTTTTAATATCTGCGCGTTGCATTAAAAGAACATTGACTGGTTGATTAATCGTTTTGAAGTGGAGTGCTTCATCTTACTACTAATGATCAGTTCCAAAAAACTGTTCTTCAGACAAAAGTGTTTTTTTTAAACATTTTGGAATAATTTTTGGACCAGTAACTGTATAATAAAGCAGGTACAAAAGTTGAAATATAACACATTTTCATATGTGTTATTTTATGCACTCAGAAGCTTCCTTGATTTGCCAACTTTCTGCTCGCCCCTGCCTAGGGAACACACAAACACACACAAACACACACACTTAAAGCCTTCCTAATTGCCATCTGCAATCTGCATGTTTTCCACAGTCAGGAAGCGCCTTTTACATTTAGAGAGAGAGAATAAAATTATAGTTCTACTTATTACAGTTTGCATAATCATTTCCATAGCGTTTAATTCACAATTACATGATTGAGACCTCATAAGGAGGTGTCTGGAGCTATCGATATCTGCTAGTATACACAATTAATTGGGTCCAGGTGTGGTGGGGTCCATGTGTGATGGGGTCCAGGTGTGATGGGGTCCAGGTGTGATGGGGTCCAGGTGTGATGGGGTCCAGGTGTGATGGGGTCCAGGTGTGATGGGGTCCAGGTGTGATGGGGTCCAGGTGTGATGGGGTCCAGGTGTGATTGGGTCCAGGTGTGATTGGGTCCAGGTGTGATGGGGTCCAGGTGTGATGGGGTCCAGGTGTGATGGGGTCCAGGTGTGATTGGGTCCAGGTGTGATGGGGTCCAGGTGTGATGGGGTCAAGCCGGAGACCAAAGGTTGCTAGATTGAACCCTGTGTTCACTGATCTTAGATACTCCTGTAATTTGTTCTGAACACAAGACTTCATTGTCATGGTCCCTCTGTCTCCACACGTCTCTCTTTTCTTCATGGTCTCTCCCTCCTTCTCCACACGTCTCTCTTTTCTTCATGGTCCCTCCCTCTGTCTCCACGCGTCTCTCTTTTCTTCATGGTCTCTCCCTCCTTCTCCACACGTCTCTCTTTTCTTCATGGTCCCTCCTCCACGCGTCTCTCTTTTCTTCATGGTCTCTCCCTCCTTCTCCACACGTCTCTCTTTTCTTCATGGTCCCTTCTCCACGCGTCTCTCTTTTCTTCATGGTCTCTCCCTCTGTCTCCACGTGTCTCTCTTTTCTTCATGGAAAAGAGCTATACTACTAGCTAAATCACAAATCTAGACCTACTGTTCCTTGGTTTGTTTACATTTCTTAACTTCATATTTCTTCATTTTGGGGTATTTTAAGAATGTTTTAGCAATTTTGAAAACCTAGCCATGAGTTGAGTTTGTGTGTGGATAATACGATTGTTTTAGCAGGAGGAATGTCCACTGATTGGCCCACCTGACCAATGGAACCAACGATGTGATGACGAGCAACAATAAAGGCTATACAGAATACCTGTGATTAGGACAGAAGGAGCGTGAAAACACAAATACACACACAGAATACCTATAGCTACAATAATGTCAAATAAAAACAGTCACTTAATGCTTACCTCGGTAGTAAAAACTGTTACAACCACTTTCTTATAATTGCAGGTCCAATTTATCCAGTTTATTTTGACACTGATTGTGGTTTGCGACCTTATATAGTTGTATAGTACTATGAAAGCAAATGGAAAACATTAATGCACTTAGAAAGGTTAAACCAGAGACTCTGCCATAAACCAGAGACACTGCTATAAAACAGAGACACTGCCATACACCAGAGACACTGCTATAAACCAGAGACACTGCCATAAACCAGAGACACTGCCCTAAACCAGAGACCCTGCTATAAAACAGAGACACTGCCATAAACCAGAGACTCTGCCATAAACCAGAGACACAGCTATAAAACAGAGACACTGCCATAAACCAGAGACTCTGCCATAAACCAGAGACCCTGCTATAAAACAGAGATACTGCCATAAACCAGAGACACTGCTATAAAACAGAGACCCTGCTATAAAACAGAGACCCTGCCATAAACCAGAGACACTGCTATAAACCAGAGACACTGCCATAAACCAGAGACCCTGCTATAAAACAGAGACCCTGCCATAAACCAGAGAGACTGCTATAAACCAGAGACACTGCTATAAACCAGAGACCCTGCTATAAAACAGAGACCCTGCCATAAACCAGAGAGACTGCTATAAACCAGAGACACTGCCATAAACCAGGAAATTGTTACAGCATTTTAGCCATCTTATAAACTCACTATTTTTTGCAGTTAACCAGTGCACATTGTAAGTGATGCGATCACAAGCGGTTGTCTCACAGCTGTTCTCTTTTTGAGTCAAGTGTCTGTGGTTGAGTTGTAAAAATCTCCCCTGCTGTTCCCAGGAAAGCATCCCGAAACTCTACATGATCCATTCGCACCCCTTTTTCAATCTGCAGGGGAGCGAAACACAGATCTAAAGACAATCCCATCTGCACTGGCGAGGGATATCACAGCTGGTTAGAGACACACACAACACAGACTGTGATCGAGTCTGTGTCCTCTGTGATCGAGTCTGTGTCCTCTGTATACGGTGAGGCTGTATATAGTGAGGCTGTATATAGTGAGGCTGTATATAGTGAGGCTGTATATAGTGAGGCTGTATATAGTGAGGCTGTATATAGTGAGGCTGTATATAGTGAGGCTGTATATGGTGAGGCTGTATATGTGAGGCTGTATATAGTGAGGCTGTATATAGTGAGGCTGTATATAGTGAGGCTGTATATAGTGAGGCTGTATATAGTGAGGCTGTATATAGTGAGGCTGTATATAGTGAGGCTGTATATAGTGAGGCTGTATATAGTGAGGCTGTATATGGTGAGGCTGTATATGGTGAGGCTGTATATGGTGAGGCTGTATATAGTGAGGCTGTATATAGTGAGGCTGTATATAGTGAGGCTGTATATGGTGAGGCTGTATATGTGAGGCTGTATATAGTGAGGCTGTCTTCGGTTTAGTATATATAGCCTCAGTGACTACAGGGCAGATCTGAAACATGAGTGATGATTGATTTCACCTCATAACTGCACCTCCCCATCTGTCTTTTCCATTTTGGTTAGAATCCCCGCCAGTGTAACCGGCACTATGTCAGGTGAGGCCAGCTGAGAACATAATATCCGCCCAGAGAACCACCTGTAACCCGACTCATCTCTCACCGCCTCAACTTCAATTTGGCCCCACGGGGCCACTTTCCTAATCACTATCACACCCCTATTAGAGACAACATGACCTTTTCTGTGTGTAAGCAGTTTCCTGGCCGACCTTTAAGAGTGAGGGCCGGCTGAGAGTGCCGGCGGGTTGAGTGGAGCGTAATGCCTGGGCTAATGTGGCTCCGTAGCCGGGCGCTAGCCAGAGGGGCCATTACAGCTCTTAGTCCTCAACTGGAAAATGAGAAAATTAGTCACCTTTACGTGAGTGGGAGTATTGTCAGGTTTGCAAGGACTCCTCTGAACTCGTTCTCTTGTTCCCTTATTTTCTCTCATTCTTCAGCCGAACGGGCCTTTCAAGATCACTCTCCGTTCCGCATGTCGTCCGTCATCCATCGTTCTCTTCATCCGTTCCTGTCTTCATATGTCCCTGTCTTCATCCGTTCCTGTCTTCATATGTCCCTGTCTTCATCCCTTCCTGTCTTCATATGTCCCTGTCTTCATCCGTTCCTGTCTTCATACGTCCCTGTCTTCATCCGTTCCTGTCTTCATATGTCCCTGTCTTCATCCGTTCCTGTCTTCATATGTCCCTGTCTTCATCCGTTCCTGTCTTTATCCGTCCCTGTCTTCGTCTTTCCTTGTCTTCTGACTTGTCCTGTTCATCTCAACCAGCGACGCTACATTCAGTTTGCTTGCTGTTCTCTGTCATTTGTGTTTTTTTAACATTACTGTTCTAGTCAAACCTTCGCCAAGCTCTCTCTTACTCACGTTCTCTCTCTCTCATTGTCTATCTCTCTCCCTCACTCTAAATCTCTCTTAATGAGAACAAAGAATAGCTCAATGTGCGTGTGATAATTATATTAAAGATAATGCTTTTGTTATAAGTCGTGCTATGTCCCTAAATACATTGGCCATGATCTCATTGTGCTTACGATTGTTCAAAGGCTGGCTGGATAAAATAGGAGCTTTTAATTTGTTTACCTCCTTCCTTCAAAGCCCAGCAACCTGCTGTATAAACCGTAATCTAAGATATCAGCTTTCTTTTCCTGTGTGTTTGTGTTTGTCTGTGTGTGCAGGTGTGTATGTGTGTGTGCGTGTGTGTGCAGGTGTGTGTGTGTGTGTGTGTGTGTGTGTGTGTGTGTGTGGTATCGCTCTCTTTGGGTTTAAGTTTATTGTGAAGCAAATTACTTTTCCATTTCTCAGACTCCCTCAGCTCCATAGGAACTAATATGGTTGACCAATGAGAGTCGATGCTACACGCATATTATTAAGTAGAGCTCGCCGGCACAGGAGTGGTTTTGCTGTCGCTATGGCGCTCACATTCCCATGACTACCATTTCCTGTGTTTCACACCAGTCATCCAGTAAATGGCCTCTGTTTCCCCTAGACCCGCCCATGTAGGAGCAGCCTTCTGGTCAGCCCACCTGCCTGTCACCTTCTCCTCTCACATTTTACTTTACCTGGATCCACTGCAGCGTTTTCACAAGTTCACACACACACTCACACACACATATGTAGACACAGGAAGTCACAGCCAAACCATGAGAGCCAGTTTGGTAAAGGAGCCGGAAGGTTTTGGTCCATCGTTTAAAAGTTTGTGGTCACTAAGAATCATCCTTGTTTTCCATGTATAACATACAGGAAATTAGTTTGAATACGGCAAAACAAATAGAAAATATAGTCATTGACAATGTCAGAAATCCATCTAACTTTGCCTTCGTCAAATCATTATCGGTTTGCAGTAATCACAGCCTTTCAGACCTTTGGCATTCAAATTGTCAATTTGTTGAGGTAATCTGAAGAGATTCATCCCAATGCTTCCGGAAGCACCTCCCATGGGATGGATTACCTTAATGGGCACTTCTTACGTAGCATGCGGTCAAGCTGAACCCAGCACAGCTAAATAGGGTTCAGATCCAAGCACTTTGTTGGCCACTCCATTATAGACAGAATACCAGCTGACTGCTTCTTCCCTAAATACATCTTGCATACTGTGGGTCAATGTCCTGTTGTAGAAGGGAATTGACTCCAATCCATAGTATATAGTGTGTACAATAGTGTGGTGAAGTAATCGGAGAAGGTTCGGTTCAATCAAAGTTCCTGTCAGCCAGCAGTACTAATCATTGATTAAGTCCATATTAGTGTATTCAATTAAACACTATGTTTTGGAACCCCCCCAACACACACACACACACACACACACACTGTCTCTGTGTCTTTCTGTCGCTCTGTTTCTCAGTAGAACTACATACGTACTGTATCATGATATGAATTAGATTCCCAGTCCAGCAAAGGGAGCCAGCGGAGAAACTTAAGGAATCAAATTCGACCTTCAAATGTCATCCAGAAGTTAGTCGTCCGACATTGATCGGTTCTACAACAGAACCCTGGCGCAGGAGCTCACATGGTTCTCATCAGTGTGGGGTTTCCAATTCTGTGTTTTCACCCACAGCAGATCAATAGAAAGAGGCATTAACCAGCGCTGTCATTTTCATGGCGTCAGGGCCACGCGTGCAGAAGCTAGATTGTCCTACCAGCTGTACCTGTCTGATGGGGTAAAGAAAACACATCTTTCAAATGTCTTTGTAACGGAGCTTGTGCTTTTAGGAAAGTACAATTCACAGCTGGGCTGGGTGCTCATCTGAGAGTGCATGTGCATGTGTGTGTGTGTGTGTGTGTGTGTTGCAGTGTGAATCTCTGTGCCTCTATGTGTTGACCTTTCTTGCTTATTATATTAACAAGCTGGCTTGAATATAAACGGGTGGATGTGTTATCCCAGTGTGGGCCGGCTTTTAAATTGGTTTAATGCTCATTTTATTTGGTTGGTGGACCAGTGAGGGACTTGACTCTGATGGGTTCTTTATCACAGTTACACTAAGAACACAGGTCTTTACAGTCACATCCCGGCTGAATTCAAACAGGACATTAATATTAGTGGGAGGACATCAATGTGGCCTGGGAGACTGAACACGGGAGCAGGCAGGAAAACAGCTCGTTAATTCTACTGTTGACCAGGAAGAAAGAGTGAGGACCGAGAGAAAAGAAGAGAGTGGACCGAGAGAAAAGAAGAGTGAGGACTGAGAGAAAAGAAGAGTGAGGACAGAGAGAAAAGAAGAGTGTGGACAGAGAGAAAAGAAGAGTGTGGACAGAGAGAAAAGAAGAGTGAGGACAGAGAGAAAAGAAGAGAGTGGACAGAGAGAAAAGAAGAGAGTGGACAGAGAGAAAAGAAGAGTGTGAACAGAGAGAAAAGAAGAGTGTGGACAGAGAGAAAAGAAGAGTGTGGACAAAGAGAAAAGAAGAGTGAGGACAGAGAGAAAAGAAGAGTGAGGACCGAGAGAAAAGAAGAGTGTGGACAGAGAAGTGGAGCATAAGGAGAGAAAGGGAGACCACCAGGGGAGACTATGAGGGGAGACTATGAGGGGAGACTATGAGGGAGACTATGAGGGAGACTATGAGGGGAGACTATGAGGGGAGACTACCATCTTAGAGTTATACTCAAATCTATCCTGCCATCTAAGAGGTCACCCTCAGGGAGATTCTTTTAGACTAAACACTCCTCGACCGTCTTGTTTATTTATGAAAAGCGGCAACATTTCACCCAACCATCAAATGTACAATTAATTGACACCTAGCAAATAAATGACTGTGAAACAGATGCATGTGACATTTCTTATCCCTAAACAGAGAGTAGACAGTGGCAGAAAACAGATTCCACCCCTCTGTTCAGCCATAGAGAATAAAGTACAAGGTTGTTGTGTGCCCCTAATCAAAGGTTAAAGGTCACAGTGTGGGGTCATAGTTCTGCTGTCTCCACATCTTCTCTCCAATCTTTACCCAACATCACACGCTCATTTTATAAACCGCTTCAACTTTATTTTCATATTTTACTAATGTTATATATATATGTTAATATAAGAAAAGCTGAGCACGGAAATGACACTGGATTGGCTCTGAAATAAAATAGAATGGGAGAATCAATGTTGTATACTTAATAGACACACACACACAGGCACACACACACACACACACACACACACACACTGACCTGCATAAACAGCCTTATGTTAATGGGAACCGGGTGTAGCGTATCCGCGGGCTGCATGTCTATACAGAATTACCGTGTGTTCTCTGAGGTAATACCACTCTCTTCAGCACCTCACTTATCGCCATAACAACACTGTTGTTGACTCCCGATGGCCTGAGGTGGAGAGAATAATCACTGTCTTCGTCTGTTGCCGTTGAGAGAATGATTTTTCTGATGTTGCGTTGGAACGGATAATCACTCTGTTCTCCGGGCTTCTGTTCTCTGGGCTTCTACACAGACAAATGTCCACCGCTGTTTACAGTAAGTGATCTGGAATGATCCAAATTAATCAATGGGGATTGAACATAGTGATAAGTGAGTGCGTGTGTGTGTGTGTGTGTGTGTGTGTGTGTGTGTGTGTGTGTGTGTGTGTGTGTGTGTGTGTGTGTGTGTGTGTGTGTGTGTGTGTGTGTGTGTGTGTGTGTGTGTGTGTGTGTGTGTGTGTGTGTGTACTACACTATATCCGTCTACCCTGTCAGACGAATGAGGTAAAGGACTTGATGATTTTAACATTGAAATGGAAGAGATTAACTTACAGTAACACCACAGAACATCAGTCCCAGCACCTGTAGCTAGTACACAGCTATTGACAGCTATTATCAGTGACTGGTTTTGCAGTAGCTAATAGCACACGTCTATTGACAGTAGATGATCAGAGGTGGTTTAGAAGTAGCTAGCACACGTCTATTGACAGTAGATGATCAGTGACTGGTTTAGCAGTAGCTAGCACACGTCTATTGACAGTAGATGATCAGTGTCTGGTTTAGCAGTAGCTAGCACACGTCTATTGACAGTAGATGATCAGTGTCTGGTTTAGAAGTAGCTAGCACACGTCTATTGACAGTAGATGATCAGTGACTGGTTTAGCAGTAGCTAGCACACGTCTATTGACAGTAGATGATCAGTGTCTGGTTTAGCAGTAGCTAGCACACGTCTATTGACAGTAGATGATCAGTGTCTGGTTTAGAAGTAGCTAGCACACGTCTATTGACAGTAGATGATCAGTGACTGGTTTAGCAGTAGCTAGCACACGTCTATTGACAGTAGATGATCAGTGTCTGGTTTAGAAGTAGCTAGCACACGTCTATTGACAGTAGATGATCAGTGACTGGTTTAGCAGTAGCTAGCACACGTCTATTGACAGTAGATGATCAGTGACTGGTTTAGCAGTAGCTAGCACACGTCTATTGACAGTAGATGATCAGTGACTGGTTTAGCAGTAGCTAGCACACGTCTATTGACAGTAGATGATCAGTGACTGGTTTAGCAGTAGCTAGCACACGTGTATTGACAGTAGATGATCAGTGACTGGTTTAGCAGTAGCTAGCACACGTCTATTGACAGTAGATGATCAGTGTCTGGTTCCATCTGCGGTGATGGGACACAAATACGATCCGACTGAGTTTGTTTAAGACACTAATGAGAAAGAGATTGATGACGAGTAAAGAAAAGATGATAAAGCGATAGATGGCGGATAAGAGAAAAGAAGAAAGAGATGGATGGGTGGAGGATGTAGTTTGTCTCTCTTTAGTCCACTGTTGGTAGGTACTCACCACTGCTGACCAGGACCACTCAACGGGCCCGGCAGTTTCAGTCATCAGGCCATAAGTCGTCTGGCCGAAGTCTTTCGCTTCATCTGTGTTATTGGCTTGTCCTAATGTTTTGGATCAGTGCATACTTTATACAATATTAGCTTGGTGTGGATTGAGTGTATTCTGTGAACTAGCAACACACTCACAGAATGAGAGACAGAAGCTGTATATATTCGTTCTTCAGAAATAATTGAAAATAAAATGTCTTGGTTCCCAGAGGATTGCTGAGATGGCAAACTTTTCGGTCACCATGGTAGCGTGGTCCCAGTGTTTGGTAACCATGGTAGCGTGGTCCCAGTGTTTGGTATTTTAAAGTAATGATCTTCGGAGGCGAGGGGAGGGGCCAAAACAATATTATATGTTTCTCTGTCTATTAAATGTCAGGGTATTTTCTGGCGGAATAATTGAAGTCTGTGTTTTAATTAAAGTTTTTACATTTTATTTTATATTTCAAATAGGGTCTGCAGTTTTTTTCCTGAAGTTGAATTGTGAGTGTTCATACAGAAGCCATTGTGTGTCTATATACAGATGACTGTTGTGTGTGGAGACGTTGTGCGCAGTGAACACTGCACCACTATAACACTATGTTGCCAAGCCATGACAGTAACTAGTTTCCTACAGGCCGTTTGTGAGAAATGCATGATGGTATGTGTGTTTTGTATGTTTGTTTTGGGTTTTAACCTGTGAGTGCTAAGTATGATCCCATAATCAAAGTGTGGCCTTAGTGTGAGCTGAATATGTATTTGGCTTAGCACAAATGCATTATGTCGTCCAAACTGCCTTGCCTTCATCTCTCCATCTCACAAACATGCACACACACACACACAAGCACACGCTCACGTTCAAACAGTTCCTCCATTTAGGTAATTTACTTCCTGTTGTGCTCCCTCAGCACTGCTCTCATTGGCTGAGAGTCTTGCTACAAGGGGGTCCAGCCGAGATGCAACCCGCTGGTGTTTTTCCAGAATTCAATTATCCCCACACATCGCATCTATCCCGGTGGACAAAACGTCATCCGGCTGAGTTAGTGGGCAAACAGAGAGATTCCCTCCTCTGGCCGGATCTAGTTGGTCTCCAGCCAGCTCTCCTCTTTACCAAGACACAGCCATTTGTCAGCCCAGATATAGAATACCTCTCTATCCTGAAGTCTTTCTTTTCTCCTTCTCGGTTCTTCCCATTCTCTTTCCTTCCCTTTCAATCTCTCTTTCCCTTTCCTACTGTCTATCTTCCCCCTCCCAACCTCTCTTTCCCTCCCCCTCTTTCTTTACCTCCTTTTCTCTGTGTCTTTCACTGCGATCCTCCTGAATATGTGAAAAAGCAAGGGATGGATAGTGGGAACTTGATTAA
This sequence comes from Dallia pectoralis, assembly GCA_029465975.1. Lineage (NCBI taxonomy): Eukaryota > Metazoa > Chordata > Actinopteri > Esociformes > Umbridae > Dallia > Dallia pectoralis. Next base: position 24,565,681 of record CM055731.1, on the reverse strand, counting down.
AAGAGGAGAATTGTGGATTTAAATGACGGAGGTGGGATATGAAGAGGAAACAGGACGGGGTTAAATTCAGGGTCTGAGAGAGAGAGTGAGGGAGCGAATCAGAAAGAGAGATAGAGAGAGTGAGGGAGGAAGCGAATCAGAAGAGAGATGGAGAGAGTGAGGGAGCGAATCAGAAAGAGAGATAGAGAGAGTGAGGGAGCGAATCAGAAAGAGAGATAGAGAGAGTGAGGGAGCGAATCAGAAAGAAAGAGAGATAGAGAGAGTAAGGGAGGGAGCAAATCAGAAAGAGAGATAGAGAGAGCGATAGAGATTGAGTGACAGAGAAGGATAAGCCTCTATTGAAAGTGGACAGAGCTGTTTGGAAATTTCAGGGTTTGCCTGTTAAGCTGAGGGGAGGGGGGGTGTGGGGGTAGAGAACAGGTGGGTTGTTGGGACTGAGAGGGGTAGAGAACAGGTGGGTTGTTGGGACTGAGAGAATACCCCAGGGTGAACAAGGCATCTGTCTGTGTGACCGACAGAGGGAGTTACAAAGAATAGGTTAAAAAAGAGAGAGAAAGGTTTCCTAAACAAACTTCGGGATGATTACAGAATGATGCCAAATAAATAAGGAAGGGGTAAAGGAGGAGAGCAGGATATGGATATCTGGGAAATGAAGAGGGGGCTGATGGGTAATGGTATGTGTTTGTGTGTGTTGGTGTGCCGTCTTGGTGAGTGGGTCAGAGCCTGCAGCAGGGCCTATTTAGTGTAGTAAAGTGATGTTCCTCGTCAAACGCTTAAATCGCAGCCTTTAATTGGCTTCCGAACCCCATAGATATGAGCCAATTGCAGCCTCTCGTTTTCGTGTCTCTCTCCTTGCTTACTTTCCATCCCTGTCTTCTCATCCCTCTCTCCTCACTTCATGGTCATTTGGAGCAATTCTCTTCCATGACAGCGTTAAGGGCTTAGGGCAGAAACTCTTTCAAAGGTTCCAGACAGGGAAACAGAGCGAGGGAGACACTCAACCCATGATGGAGTACGTACACACATTTTGGAGAGCAGAAATAGACGGTATAATAAACACCAAATCATTGTTTGTGGCGGAGAGGTTGGCTGGTGGTACCTCATATCTCAGATCCTGACCTGGTGTCTAGACTCTACAAGGTCATGTCACTTCTGGATAAAATGAGAAAAGGATGAACTTTAAGGTTTGAGGAAACAAATGAATGATGATACAGAAGACCAGCCCGCTCCATCATTTTCCCATATTTCCTTCTGTAACCCTAACCCTAGGCGGTGGGGTGACTGTGGGGGGGTGTCCTAACTTCACATTATTGTTATTACAGGAAGCAAGCATGTGTGTTTTCTGTTATCATTGCATCAGGGTTGCCATGGTTTTATACTGCTCGTAAATGACACAACTGTGTGTCGTACTGGCGCAGTCGTAATCTTCGTCGTCATCATCATCTAATCTCCCTCACTATCTATCATTTCATAATAGGCCCTGCTCTCCCCTGCTACCACGAACAGTGGCCCTATTATGTCATCAAAAGGGGACGATTAAAGCTGCACAGGGGAAGATGAAAGGCATGGTGACAGAGTACCTGTGCACAAAAGATGGTAATTTCTACTAGTAATTAAAGTCTTCCATTTCCCCGAGTCAGATAGTCAGAGCAACAGAACACACAGGATACAGGGAGAGACGGAGAGAGGGGTGGGAAAATGACTGAGAAGGATTATAATGGTAATTAAGGACCAGTCTCAGGAGAGGAGGACTTATTAGAAAAGAGAGAGAAATATGTAGGGGGAGAGTGTGTGTGTGTGTGTGTGTGTGTGTGTGTGTGTGTGTGTGTGTGTGTGTGTGTGTGTGTGTGTGTGTGTGTGTGTGTGTGTGTGTGTGTGTGTGTGTGTGTGTGTGTGTGTGTGTGTGTGTGTGTGTGTGTGTGTGTGTGTGTGTGTGTGCCCGTGTCCGTGTGTGTGTGTCAGTGTGTCCGTGTGTGTATGTGTGGGTGTGCAGGGGAGATATATATATATGTGTGTGTGTGTGTGTGTGGGGGGGGAAGAGAGGGTGAGACCGGGACCACTGGTGGGTGGGCAAAGGTCTGTCGCCAACTGTAACCTATCATAGGGGTCGCCATAGAAACCACTGATGGGACAACAGAAGGTATCAGTTGAAGAATTACGTCTAGAATTTCTGTGCTGAGCTGAGCAGGAATTAGTGAGCTGATGAAGGATTGGTAGAGGAAAACATTACCATGTGTGCATACATCACTCCTGAAACGTATGTACAGTTATTAGCATATGTTTAAAAAGCTATGAATTGAAGCAGAGCAAGTATTAAAGCTGGAAGTGAAGTATTTAAACTGAAATTCCCTGCCTGGGATCTACGGCCAGTTCCTGCTGGCAAGCCCAAGCCAGTCCCCACGGCCGGCCTATGACAGGGCCAAGAAACTAAAGCTGGCTGAATGCCTTTCCTCACCTTGAACTGCACCATGCCTGGCCTGTCTCGCAGCCACCCCCTTTAGCAGGGGGTACTGTCACGAGTGGAAACCTTTTGTTCTCACTCCGTGTCTGTTACTGGGTTGCACAAAGCTAGTTCTGGTTGGGTTTATTTTGTATTTAAGTAAATACCCGGATTATGCGGTTCTGCGTGTGGCTTTCCCTGCACTACACCCTTGATTCCTAACAATTGAAGTTGTAAGTGTAAGTATTAGGTGTGGGGACTCGGTCTAGATAGAAAAGGAAAACCACAGTGTCAACAAAATGATATGTATTGACATCATGTAAACTATCGGAGTGAAAAAAATCACACACACACTCGCTCACACCGTAACACACACACCAATAACAAACACAAATCAATCACAAACACTAATCACACACAAAAACATGTATTCCAAAGACCATTCTTTTCCTTATTCACGTCACAACACACACACACATATATATAACACACTTTAAATACAATCTAAACAAACACAGACATGCTTTTATGTGTAACAGTTTCACACCACCAGAGGATAACTGGTTGATTGACAAATCAATCTATGTAAGCATCCTGCAGTGAGATCTTCACATGACACGTTCATGTTACGTGTTTCAAACGCGCGCACACACACACACACACACACACACACACACACACACACACACACACACACACACAACCTCTTAGACTTTACTCTACAAGTCACACTCCAAGTAATTAGGATACGCTCAAACAAAATGTTACCACGCTACCAGTGTTTTACTTGAGTGTGTGGTATTTGTGTGTGTGTGTGTGTGTGTGTGTGTGTGTGCGTGTGTGTGTGTGTGTGGGTGGAGAACTGCCGCCTCTCTGTCAGAGATGATGTCTGAAGCCTCTGAGAGCCTCATTATCTGAAATAACGTCAACTGCTCAACTCGCACACACATATTTTAGTATACATTTTTGTAGATAAATGCGCCGTGCATTCCCCTGGAATCATTAGGACTGTGTTGTGTTGTTTTTCTGCTTGACTTGGTCGCTGGCAGTGAGAGGAGAGGTCTGTCCTAACTCTGTGGTGGGCGGGCCTGAGGGGAAACTGTCACTCAACCAACACAATGGAGTTGCAGTGTCACACTGAACACTGCTTGGATTACGACAATGCACTTCACCTCCGAAACCGCTTCACCAGGGTGTTTTAATTCAGTCAATTAAAGAGACATTCTGGGATTTTGACATGTCATGAGTGTTTGCCACCCTGAGGGCTGTTTCAATCCCAAACAATGTAACCTAAAAATGTCAGGCCACGTCGCGTCTCTGGAAGAGTCTGTCCGCCCTGTGGTTTGGGGGTCACGTGTTTGACTGGTCTCGGAGTTGACTCAGAATCACTTTTCACCCCTGATCCTTTAACACAGTGGGAGTTAGATCTAAGTTGCCATGGATCCATTCTTCAGTTGCCATGGGGATTTCTCAGAGGAATAAAAGAAGCATATTAATCGAACTATAATAACTTTAATTACATGTACCAAACAGTAGTATTGTTTATGCTGGGAGTTGGATGGAAAAGGTCCCAGACCTTAGAACAGTGAATTTTATATATGACGTATTGTGTTGTATTGTATTGTGTTGTATTGTGTTGTATTGTATTGTATTGCATTGTGTTGTGTTGTGTTGCATTTTCTTGTGTTGTATTGCATTGTGTTGTATTGTATTGCATTGTGTTGTATTGCATTGTGTTGTACTGTATTGCATTGTGTTGTATTGCATTGTGTTGTATTGTATTGCATTGTGTTGTATTGTATTGCATTGTGTTGTATTGCATTGTGTTGTATTGTATTGTGTTGTATTGTATTGCATTGTGTTGTATTGTATTGCATTGTGTTGTATTGTATTGCATTGTGTTGTATTGCATTGTGTTGTATTGTATTGCATTGTGTTGTATTGCATTGTGTTGTATTGTATTGCATTGTGTTGTATTGCATTGTGTTGTATTGTATTGCATTGTGTTGTATTGTATTGTATTGCATTGTGTTGTATTGTGTTGCATTGTGTTGTATTGTATTGTATTGTCTTGTGTTGTATTGCATTGTGTTGTATTGTATTGCATTGTGTTGTATTGCATTGTGTTGTATTGTATTGCATTGTGTTGTATTGTATTGCATTGTGTTGTACTGTATTGTATTGTCTTGTGTTGTATTGCATTGTGTTGTATTGTATTGCATTGTGTTGTATTGCATTGTGTTGTATTGTATTGCATTGTGTTGTATTGTATTGCATTGTGTTGTATTGTATTGCATTGTGTTGTATTGTATTGCATTGTGTTGTATTGCATTGTGTTGTATTGTATTGCATTGTGTTGTATTGCATTGTGTTGTATTGTATTGCATTGTGTTGTATTGCATTGTGTTGTATTGTATTGCATTGTGTTGTATTGTATTGTATTGCATTGTGTTGTATTGTGTTGCATTGTGTTGTATTGTGTTGCATTGTATTGCATTGTGTTGTATTGTATTGCATTGTGTTGTATTGTATTGCATTGTATTGTATTGCATTGTGTTGTATTGCATTGTGTTGTATTGTATTGTGTTGTTTGCATTGTGTTGTATTGTATTGTATTGCATTGTGTTGTATTGTATTGTATTGCATTGTGTTGTATTGTGTTGCATTGTGTTGTATTGTATTGCATTGTGTTGTATTGTGTTGCATTGTATTGCATTGTGTTGTATTGTATTGCATTGTGTTGTATTGTATTGCATTGTGTTGTATTGTATTGCATTGTGTTGTATTGTGTTGCATTGTATTGCATTGTGTTGTATTGTATTGTATTGCATTGTGTTGTATTACATTGCATTGTATTGTGTGCTACAGAGCATTGAGAGCTTGTTATTTTCCTATAGTGTTATAGCAAAGCATTGTTTTGTCATTTCCTCCTTTGTGTTAAACAAAGAGACAGTAAAATAAGAGAAATTGGTGAACTGGATCTTTGAGGAGTTTTATCAGCCGCCTTGTTCACCTCACACACACTCCCACACAACCCCACACACACACTCCCACATAACCCCTCACACACACTCCCACACAACCCCACACACACACTCCCACACAACCCCCTACACACACTCCCACACAACCCCACACACACCAGCACGCAAACAAACACACACAAACACATTCAAACTCACACACGGCCTTGTAATGCTTGAGGATAACTGGGATGGGTGATGTGTGTGTGTGTTGGCTGGGTTGGGGAGAATCCAGTGAGAGGCTGGTGACCACTTCCTGCCATTTCCTCCTGTAGCTCAGAGACGACTTCCAGCAGAACGGAAAACAGAGCCGTGAAATGACCAGATTGAAACATCAGCATGTTGAGCTGCATGTCAAGACCCCCAAGACCTTGAACGTCTAAGTCCTTGCACGTCTAAGTCCTTGCACGTCTACGTCCTTGCACGTCTAAGTCCTTGCACGTCTAAGCCCTTGCACGTCTAAGCCCTTGCACGTCTAAGCCATTGCACGTCTAAATAATTGCACGTCTAAATAATTGCACGTCTAAATCCTTGCACATCTAAATAATTGCACATCTAAAGCCTTGCACGTCTAAATCATTGCACATCTAAAAACTCGCACATCTAAATCCTCGCACATCTAAATCTAAAAGAAACAGGGAGAGAAGGAGAAAGCGAGCAGGAAAGAACGAGATGGACAAAAGAGAGACAGAGATAAATAGGAAACGGATGAGAGAGGGAGAGAATGAGACAGGGAGAGAAAGAGGGAGAAGTAAAGAAAGGGAATCGAAAGAGAGAGGGAGAACCCATGTTCTATGCATTTAATTATAGCAGTAAGGTTGAGCTGGCAGCCTTACAGTTCCATTGTTCAATCAGCTGACAGAATAGACAGTGGGTTTGTCCTGCTGGCTTTATGTTACATTCAATTATTTAGGATGCAGCTGTTTGATTGTGCTGGTTCTGTGTAAATTACAGTTAAATACATTTGTGTTGTTGATGTGTTCTTGTATTGTGTTTTTTGTCTTCACCAGCAGTTGGTTGGTTGGTGACTGAATGGCAAAACTGCAAAAGAACCAGCATCAGAAGAATACTGACCTGGGGTCTCTGTCAAATCGTTGGTTGTTGTCTCGCCTGTCAGAGAGGGTATGGGTTTTCAATGGCGACCTGGCGTATGTGTTTACAATGGCGACCTGGCGTATGTGTTTTCAATGGCGACCTGGCGTATGGGTTTTCAATGGCGACCTGGCGTATGTGTTTACAATGGCGACCTGGCGTATGCGATCTCAATGGCGACCTGGCGTATGTGTTTACAATGGCGACCTGGCGTATGTGTTTACAATGGCGACCTGGCGTATGGGTTTTCAATGGCGACCTGGCGTATGTGTTTACAATGGCGACCTGGCGTATGCGTTTACAATGGCGACCTGGCGTATGGGTTTTCAATGGCGACCTGGCGTAAGTGTTTACAATGGCGACCTGGCATATGCGTTTACAATGGCGACCTGGCGTATGCGTTTACAATGGCGACCTGGCGTATGTGTTTACAATGGCGACCTGGCGTATGGGTTTTCAATGGCGACCTGGCGTATGCGTTTTCAATGGCAACCTGGTGTGTGTGTTTTCAATTTCAAACTCATCCTCCATATTCAAAGACACATATTCCAATGTAAGAATGGCCACTCAACCATCTTATGGGTATGATAGATGTTATTTGACTTTTTTCTCCTCCCCTCCATGGTGGTAAAGCTGAGTGTTTGGAAGCTCTTCAGTGCCCCCTTGTGGAAAATGGGACATGTTACAGATTGACACAATACAAAGTTACGATGATACAATGGTGCAGAATTGTATCAGTTTGCTCCGGTTCTTTTGTAAAAATGTAAAGTGCTATCTCTGTGAAGGTGACTGTGTGAAAAGGTACAGTGCTATCTCTGTGAAGGTGACTGTGTGAAAAGGTACAGTGCTATCTCTGTGAAGGTGACTGTGTGAAAAGGTACAGTGCTATCTCTATGTGAAGGTGCCTGTGTGAAAAGGTACAGTGATATCTCTATGTGAAGGTGACTGTGCAACGGTACAGTGCTATCTCTGTGAAGGTGACTGTGTGACAGTGAGGAAGTGTTTGCTAGGTGCCATGGGGCTCTTTGTACTATCCGTACCCTGTTGAAGCTGGTTAAGATCGTCTGGATGTGTTTGGATGTGTCAAGCCTCTGCATCTGAACTACACCTGGTGAGGGTGTGTGTAGAAGTGTCTGGATGTGTCAAGCCTCTGCATCTGAACTACACCTGGTGAGGGTGTGTGTAGAAGTGTCTGGATGTGTCAAGCCTCTGCATCTGAACTACACCTGGTGAGGGTGTGTGTAGAAGTGTCTGGATGTGTCAAGCCTCCATCTGAACTACACCCTTATGTCACCACATCTGATACACACTCTTGCCCTGGGGAGAGAGTGTGAGCGTGTGTGTATAAGGCTGTGTCTGTGTTTCTGTGTGTGTGTGTGTGTGTGTGTGTGTGTGTGTGTGTGTGTGTGTGTGTGTGTGTGTGTGTGTGTGTGTGTGTGTGTGTGTGTGTGTGCGTGCGTGCGTGCGTGCATCTCTTGCAGGTCACAAGCAATATTAAGGTTTTGTTTACTTGCAATAAAGTACCCGGGTCAGTTTAATATGAGTGAAGAAACTAACGCAGTGTTACTTCCTTTCTTCACAGGAAGTGCCCTGAATCTAACATGCAGAGCATTCTTTGGCTACAGCGGGTCAGGGGTCAGCCCACTCATCTACTGGATGAAGGGAGAGAAGTTTATTGAGGACTTGGATGAGGAGAAAGTTGAAGAGAGCGAAATCAAGTAAGAGATGTGTAATACCTACTACTTTATAAAATCTTTAGACATACTAACCCTGAATTGCCAGAATCCTAAGGACATACTAACCCTGAAACTCACAAATACTTGTTTTCTTCACAAGTCTGCAGCTTACTGAAATGAGTAAATATCTCTCCATATTGCCTCACTTTCTCTGAATGTTTGAGTTTTCAATTTAATTGGCTTTTTGTGTGTGTGTGTGTGTGTGTGTGTGTGTGTGTGTGTGTGTGTGTGTGTGTGTGTGTGTGTGTGTGTGTGTGTGTGTGTGTGTGTGTGTGTGTGTGTGTGTGTGTGTGTGTGTGTGTGTGTGTGTGTGTGTGTGTGTGTGTGTGTGTGTGAGTTAGTGACTGAGTGACTGAGTGAGTGAGTGGGAGGCAGGGAAACAGGGAGTGAGTGAGTGAGTGATTACTTAATTACCCAAACAAATCTGCCTCAGCAATATAATGTGCTGAGATCGATTTAGTATTGAGCCAGTTCAGTTTGGTTTCACACTGGGTTTGCAGGACTGCATTGAATGAAATGAATGAAGGGAATTAACATGTGTGTTATTGATTAGTACAATAAACAGACACAGCATTCTCTGGCATTGCTAATGAGGAAGTGGGGAGTTTCAAGAATGAAAGTGTGGTATTGTATAGAATCAGTTAGCAGTGTTACATGGGGTGTTGTTTAAGACTAGTTAGGAGTAATACAGGTGATGATGTTTAATACTAGTTTGGAGTGATACAGGTAATGATGTTTAAGACTAGTTAGGAGTGATACAGGTGATGTTGTTTAAGACTAGTTAGGAGTGATAAAGGTGTTGTTGTTTAATACTAGTTAGGGGTGATACAGGTGTTGTTGTTTAAGACTAGTTAGGAGTAATACAGGTAATGATGTTTAATACTAGTTAGGAGTGATACAGGTAATGATGTTTAATACTAGTTAGGAGTGATACAGGTAATGATGTTTAATAGTTAGAAGTGATACAGGTAATGATGTTTAAGACTAGTTAGGGGTGATACAGGTGATGTTGTTTAATACTAGTTAGGAGTGATACAGCTAATGATGTTTAATACTAGTTAGGGGTGATACAGGTAATGATGTTTAATACTAGTTAGGGGTGATACAGGTAATGATGTTTAATACTAGTTAGGGGTGATACAGGGGGTGTTTTTTAATTTCATTGTTTTTACTTAATGGAATATTACTTCTCTACTCTCCATCCTTTTGTTTCTATGGCGGCCGCTATAAAAGCTTCCCTCCTCATATGCCTGTTTATTCGCCCCACATGCTCTCTCAGGAAGAAGCTTCCTTATTGATTCTAATTCATCTAATGTTTGGAGTGTAGTGGGCACATTAAAATAGTGTTCCTGTACTCACAGAAGCTGCTTCTCAGTAAATAAACTTCTGAACTGTAATACTGTAAAATAGTATTCCTGTACTCACAGAAGCTGCTTCTCAGTAAATAAACTTCTGAACTGTAATACTGTAAAATAGTGTTCCTGTACTCACAGAAGCTGCTTCTCAGTAAATAAACTTCTGAACTGTAATACTGTAAAATAGTGTTCCTGTACTCACAGAAGCTGCTTCTCAGTAAATAAACTTCTGAACTGTAATACTGTAAAATAGTATTCCTGTACTCACAGAAGCTGCTTCTCAGTAAATAAACTTCTGAACTGTAATACTGTACATTCATAACATGTCGGACTCAGCTTCCAGAATGTTACAACATCAGTACTTTCTGTAGACTCTGCACACTGCTCTCACATTAAAACAAGTCATTCCACCCTGACGTTAGCCCAGGGATTCGAACCAGCAACCCCCCAGTTAGCTGGTCGTTCTCTCTAACTCTGAGACTGGTCCATCAGCAAGTAAAAGGGCAAAAGAACTATAGACTGTTTACTGAGAAACCAGAAAAATCTGGCATTCAACACAATATTGACCAACTGTTCTAGTGCCCCCTACTGATGGGCACATGTGACTACATGCCAACTCCATTAATGATCCTTTATTGTTTTATTACAGGGTTGTCCGGGAGCACCTTGGGGAGCAGGAAGTGGCCATCTCTTTGATGATCCACTTGGTGGAGGAGGGGGACCTGGGAAATTACTCCTGCTATGTTGAAAATGGCAATGGAAGACGGCAGGCCATCATTCAGCTCTCCAGGCGGGGTAAGGGTTCAGTCCTACCTTCATCACTCAAACCTGGTGAACCTTCATCCTAAAGAACCCCAAATAACCCTCCATAATCCTGCAAACCCCTATTGAACCCTCCGTAGTCCTAAAGAACACAAAATAACCCAATATAACCCTACAAAACCCTATAGAACCCTCCATAATCCTAAATAACCCCAAATAACCCTCCATAACCCCACAAACCCCTATTGAACCCTCCATAGTCCTAAAGAACCCCAAATAACCCAATATAACCCTACAAACCCCTATTGAACCCTCCATAATCCTAAAGAACCCCAAATAACCCAATATAACCCTACAAACCCCTATTGAACCCTCCATAATCCTAAATAACCCCAAATAACCCAATATAACCATATTTGAAGGAACCTAGACACTACAGTGGGTCTCCTCACTTTTCCTCCTCTCTCCTTCTTTCCATCCACTACAAACACAGAATGTATGTAACATACATTTCCAAATACATTGTAAATTAAACCTTTTACTTTGGGGTACTTGGAGGACATGAGGGACATGTGTGACATGTGGGACATGAGGGACATGGAGGACATGAGGGACATGGAGACATGAGGGACATGAGAGACATGAGGGACATGAGGGACATGAGGGACATGGAGGACATGAGGGACATGGAGGACATGAGGGACATGAGGGACATGAGAGACATGAGGGACATGGAGACATGAGGGACATGAGAGACATGTGGGACATGGAGACATGAGGGACATGAGAGACATGTGGGACATGGAGACATGAGGGACATGAGGGACATGAGAGACATGAGGGACATGGAGGACATGAGGGACATGAGGGACATGGAGACATGAGGGACATGGAGGACATGAGGGACATGAGGGACATGGAGACATGAGGGACATGAGAGACATGAGGGACATGTGGGACATGAGGGACATGTGGGACATGAGGGACATGAGGACATGGAGACATGAGGGACATGAGAGACATGAGGGACATGAGAGACATGGAGGACATGAGGGACATGTGGGACATGGAGACATGGGGGACATGAGAGACATGAGGGACATGAGGGACATGGAGGACATGAGGGACATGTGGGACATGTGGGACATGTGGGACATGAGAGACATGAGGGACATGAGGGTAAAGAGGACTGTTTTCTGATTCACATTCTCCCACTCTCCTCCCTCTCTCCCCCTTCCTCTCCCTCTTCCTCCCTCTTCCTCTCTTCCCCTCCCTCTCTCTCCTTTTTCCATGTAGCTCTCTCCTTCGTTACATAGCAGCCTGTGTTTGGTTTATAGCTCCTTTGTATTCACGCTCCATTTCATTACATATTCCTTTAGTTATGGTGGCTGTTGATTCTTTTACATTGGTCTGCACTGGCGCTCCATTACTCTGACTTCTCTGGTAGGACGTGTCCTCATACTCTGGATTTTACTTAGCAAACAGAGCTAATTTGATGGTTATTTAAGCAGTAAATGGCTTTAGTGCTTTTCCCAACAGACACGTTTGGCTTACATTAACACAGTGTGTGTGCCTCTTGCTTAGTAGGAAGTAAATCTGAGAAATTATGCTCTTTGTAGCCAATCCAGATCCTTTTTACTGGAAACGAAATGAGGAGTGGGACACATTGATAGATGTGGATACAGTAGAAATTCTATCATTTAAATATTCTGATAGATGTGGATACAGTAGACATTCTAACATTTAAATACTCTTATAGATGTGGATACAGTAGACATTCTAATGTTCTGTGCTTTCTCCTTCCCCCTCTTTCTGTTTCGGTTTCTGTCGTGTTACTGATGATTCAGATGTTTATTTCATGTCTCACTTCCAACATGCCGTATTGATGGTCGTTGCTTTCGAGAGGGTGGTATAGGGAAGAGGGGATATGTATTTCTCACAAGGAGGTAAGAAAGTAACGATAGAAGAACAAAAGATAGTGTAGAAGGAAAAGAGAAAGGAAAAACAGAATCAGGGGTACCAAAAAAGCGTTCAGGCACTCTAGGTCGGAGAAGAAAACAAACAACCCACATAATAAAAATGAAGGTAATTTTACTTAGTTCTACTTGTATCCTGAACTATATTAGCTGTCGCTGTCAATTTAAAAGCCAATCATGTTACAGCTTTGTTAGAGGGCGTCCCGGTCATTATTCGTAGTCGGTCGGCAAAGGTCAGTGGGAAACTCCAGCGTTAATGAACGTGAGAGGTAGGGCATGGATGCGTGAGGCGTAGAATTAGCTTGTGGCTGGGTGATTAGGTACATGCCTGCACAGTGTTACTCAATCAAACCCAGTTTGTATCTCTCTCCACCCACTATCAATTCCTCTCTCCACTCTTCGTCCTAGCCTTTTCCATATCCCTTGTGTTTACACAAATTGTCACAATTTACTGAAAATCTCGCCAAACAGAAAGACCAGGATGAGAAATATTCAATTCTGTTCCATATTGCAGCTCCAATATACGAGCAACACTCAACATGCTACTATAAACATGTAGTATACTACCATAAACATGTGATATACTACCATAAACATGTAATATACTACCATAAACATGTAATATACTACCATAAACATGTAATATACAACCATAAACATGTAATATACTACCATAAACATGTAATATACTGCCATAAACATTTAATATACTATCATAAACATGTAATATACTACCATAAACATGTAATATACTACCATAAACATGTAATATACTACCATAAACATGTAATACACTACCATAAACATGTAATATACTACCATAAACATGTAATATACTATCATAAACATGTAATATACTACCATAAACATGTAATATACTACCATAAACATGTAATATACTACCATAAACATGTAATATACTATCATAAACATGTAATATACTATCATAAACATGTAATATACTACCATAAACATGTAATATACTACCATAAACATGTAATATACTATCATCAGTGTTGGTCATCTTACTTAAAAAAAGTAATTAGTTACAGTTACAAATTACTTCTCCCAAAAAGTAATTGAGTTAGTAACTCAGTTGCCACATGTAAAAGTAATTAGTTACTCAGAAAAGTAACTGACATTATTTTGTTTATGTTCTAAACGCTATTACGTTCTATAACATTTAACGTCAAAGATGTTTATATTAACTTATTGAAGAATAAAACACTATATACAGTATTTTAGAACATTTGGTATTTATTTGAACTCAATACATTGCAGCTGCCATATGATATGCATATGATAAAAAGATAAATAAATATTGAAAATAAAATTCAAGTGCAAATTTAAGACACAAAAACCTGGGTAAAAAGAAACAAAGGAAAATCTTTGCTTGAGGCAGACGTGGATAACGTCTTTTTTCCTGGGCAATGTGGGCATAGCGTGCATGTAACATAAACATTCTTGACTTTGACTTCAATGAGCGAGAAGTAGTCCCGGTACTTCCAGTTTGATACCGCTATTTTTGAACTTCCCCGGCTCGTCGCCATTGTCACTGACGCAGTCTTGTTTAGTGGTAGTCAGAGTGCGTGCAGCGAGACAGCGTGAGCAAGGCACCGCCCACCCAGCCAATCATCATCGCATTTGCAACGGCGTCATCATCCCCACCCCAGCTGCAGTTGTTGTGTAGCCAAAGCATGACACCTCGCGCTTCATTCAACCAAATTGTAGTAACGCGACACTTTTAATCTCAGTAAAGATAACGGCGTTGTAACGATGGAAACAGTAATTAATTAGATTACTCCGTTACTGAAAAAGTAACTCCGTTAGTAACGCCGTTATACTTAAAACGCCGTTACTTACAACACTGACTATCATAAACATGTAATATACTACCATAAACATGTAATATACTACAATAAACATACAACATACTACCAGGAACATATAACTCACATCCATGAATATTTAAACATGCTACCACGAACATCCAAATGTGAACATACAACATACTACCTTCGACAAATTGAAACGTGATTTATTCAATAGTTTTAATAACAATATATTTTTCTGCCCCACATTCTCTCAACGCCTGTCCTTTTCTCTCTCTCCACTCTCAACCTCTCTTTTGTCTCGCTATCTTCCTCACCCTTTCTCTCTTCCCCCTCTCTTTCTCTGTCTGTCTCTCAGCAGAGCTGATGTACATGGTGGAGTTGGCTGGTGGTCTTGGGGCCATCTTGCTGCTGCTGCTCTTTCTTGTATCTCTCTATAAGTGTTACAGAATAGAGCTCATGCTATTCTACCGGAGACACTTTGGCAGCGAGGACCTGGATGGAGGTATGACAAACAACCCCCTGACCACTGTTCTGTCTCTATCACTTCCTCTATTTCTCTTTCTCTCTTTATCCTTCTCCATCACTACACCCCACCCCCTCCCCAGACTGGTGTGTGTGTGTGTGTGTGTGTGTGTGTGTGTGTGTGTGTGTGTGTGTGTGTGTGTGTGTGTGTGTGATGATTGTCCAAGGGATTTCTAAGAAAAGATTCCCACCCACCAGTCTATGTGTTCAGCAATGACAGACCACAGACATAGCCGACAGCTAGCCCGCTGCCTCATCATGGTGGACCGACAGGTTTTCTATGTGTTGCCCATTTTGAGATGGATCATTCTCAGTAGGCCCTGGCCTCATTCCCAGCCTCCCCTGTTGGCCAGTAGGTAGGTTGTCTGCCCAGGGTTGTGGAGCTGGAGGCTGGGATGGGGCCCACTCTGGCCCGGCACATATCAAGTCCCGTCCCAGAGATGTTGCTTCATGTTGTTGCTGTGCTGGTGTTTGTTTCTTCTGGGTTTGGTCTTTGATCTTTGATTAGTTGAGATGCTATCAGGGATTTAGAGTTTCATTTGTTGAGGTACAGTTTCTGGTCGACAGTTTGATTGAGGTACTGTTACTGATTGACAGTGTGATTGGTTGAGGTACTGTTACTGATTGACAGTGTGATTGGTTGAGGTACTGTTACTTATTGGCAATGTGATTGGTTGAGGTATTGTTACTGATTGGCAATGTGATTGGTTGAGGTACTGTTGCGTGATGCATGCCGTGTCTGGCCCATTTAGAGACACTTAAAGCCTCTCTGTCCCCTTTCAAAGAGGGTCTAAATACATTACTTTCCTTCCCTAGAGGACACACACATACACACACACATACACACAAACACACACACACACATACACACACACACACACATACACACACACACACACACAACAGACTGTGATGACTTGGTCTCTCTATCTCTTGAAAACTCTCAATCTGTCTCTTGTTCTGTTTTTATATAATGGATATGGGTGGATATCAGGCTCCCTACGGTCTGACTTTCTCCTCTCTATCTCTGCGCTCTGCCTGTTACATGCATGGAGTGAGGGAAGGGTTTGCAGATCAGGGAAGTTCAGAGATTTCCGCTCCTGTAGGATAATTGAGAGACATTATAGCCAGAATACTACAGTTCACTATAGAGGATCCCCAGCTAGCTTGTAGCATCCTGTTAGAGGATCCCCAGCTAGCTTGTAGCATCCTGTTAGAGGATCCCCAGCTAGCTTGTAGCATCCTGTTAGAGGATCCCCAGCTAGCTTGTAGCGTCCTGTTAGAGGATCCCCAGCTAGCTTGTAGCATCCTGTTAGAGGATCCCCAGCTAGCTTGTAGCATCCTGTTAGAGGATCCCCAGCTAGCTTGTAGCATCCTGTTAGAGGATCCCCAGCTAGCTTGTAGCGTCCTGTTAGAGGATCCCCAGCTAGCTTGTAGCGTCCTGTTAATGGATCCCCAGCTAGCTTGTAGCGTCCTGTTAGAGGATCCCCAGCTAGCTTGTAGCATCCTGTTAGAGGATCCCCAGCTAGCTTGTAGCGTCCTGTTAGAGGATCCCCAGCTAGCTTGTAACGTCCTGTTAGAGGATCCCCAGCTAGCTTGTAGCATCCTGTTAGAGGATCCCCAGCTAGCTTGTAGCGTCCTGTTAGAGGATCCCCAGCTAGCTTGTAGCATCCTGTTAGAGGATCCCCAGCTAGCTTGTAGCATCCTGTTAGAGGATGACTTGCTTTATGTTTCTGTTGTGTTGGTAATTGTCCCCAGTTCTCCATATGTCTGCCAATTATATCTGTTCTCTACATTTCCTTTGTCCGTTTGAGCTGTTTTCCTTCCCTGAGGGTCCTTATGCTTCACCATAATGTGTGTGTGTGTGTGTGTGTGTGTGTGTGTGTGTGTGTGTGTGTGTGTGTGTGTGTGTGTGTGTGTGTGTGTGTGTGTGTGTGTGTGTGTGTGTGTGTGTGTGTGTGTGTGTGTGTGTGTGTTGTTCTGGCAGATAACAAAGACTATGACGCGTATCTGTCCTACACTAAAGTGGACCCAGACCAGTGGAGTCAGGAGACCAAGGAGGAGGAACGCTTTGCCTTGGAGATCCTGCCTGATGTCCTGGAGAAACACTACGGATACAAGCTGTTCATCCCTGATCGAGACCTCATCCCCAGTGGAAGTAAGTGTGTGTGTGTGTGTGTGTGTGTGTGTGTGTGTGTGTGTGTGTGTGTGTGATCACAACTTGTGATAGAATGCCGTGCAAATCAGCCTCAATGTGGCGCTGTGCCACGCCTTTAAGGGCGCCAACTATGGAAGCTCACCACAACCCATGTGACCTTATCTTGTAAATTGGGACATTTTGTACGTCAATCTCCTCATAAAAAATAGTATTGACAATGGAACGGACACGTTTCTGCCATTTTGGATTTGTGGGTAGGTGACAGTATGTCATTAGTATGATATGAACGTCAGTATGTCATCAATATGGCATTAGTATGAAATGAACGTCAGTATGTCATCAGTATGTCATCAGTATGTCATCAATATGTCATTAGTATGATATGAACGTCAGTATGTCATCAATATGTCATTAGTATGTTATGAACGTCAGTATGTCATCAGTATGTCATTAGTATGATATGAACGTCAGTATGTCATCAGTATGAGCAAGACACCTAACCCCAGCTGCTCCTGGCGAGCCTGCAGTCGCCTTGCATGGTAGACGCGGTCGTCAGTGTATGAATGAGTGAATGAATGGGTGAATGTGACGCAGGATCTGTAAAGCGCTTTGGATAAAAGCGCTATATAAAAAAAAGCAGTATGTCATCAATATGTCATTAGTATGATATGAACGTCAGTATGTCATCAATATGTCATTAGTATGATATGAACGTCAGTATGTCATCAGTATGTCATCAATATGTCATTAGTATGATACGAACGTCAGTATGTCATCAGTATGTCATCAATATGTCATTAGTATGATACGAATGTCAGTATGTCATCAGTATGTCATCAATATGTCATTAGTATGATATGAACGTCAGTATGTCATCAGTATGTCATCAGTATGTCATTAGTATGTTATGAACGTCAGTATGTCATTAGTATGTTATGAACGTCAGTATGTCATTAGTATGTTATGAACGTCAGTATGTCATCAATATGTCATTAGTATGATACGAACGTCAGTATGTCATCAGTATGTCATTAGTATGTTATGAACATCGGTATGTCATCAGTATGTCATTAGTATGTTATGAACGTCAGTATGTCATCAGTATGTCATTAGTATGATATGAACGTCAGTATGTCATCAGTATGTCATCAATATGTCATTAGTATGATACGAACGTCAGTATGTCATCAATATGTCATTAGTATGTTATGAACGTCAGTATGTCATCAATATGTCATTAGTATGATATGAACGTCAGTATGTCATCAATATGTCATTAGTATGTTATGAACGTCAGTATGTCATCAATATGTCATTAGTATGATATGAACGTCAGTATGTCATCAATATGTCATTAGTATGATATGAACGTCAGTATGTCATCAGTATGTCATTAGTATGTTATGAACGTCAGTATGTCATCAGTATGTCATCAGTGCTGTTGTTTGTTGTAAAGCTGTTTATCATTATTGTCATTGTTGTTATCCTGTGGCCCTACTGGTTAGACTAACAAAGAAACTCTTAATAATACCTCAATGTATCCAGTTTCAGTATTCTGAGCAATATCAGTGGTAATATCTTTCATCTTAATGAAAACCAGGATTTCTAAGTGACCCCAAACGTGTGACCGTTCGTGTACAAGCCGTAGGACATCACATGATGAGTGTTCTGCAGCACCACTTCCTGTACGTCAATACGAGCCCCACGTTCTGTAACTCATGTAGATGTCCAGTGGGAATATGTCCCTGTGTATCCACAGATGGGCTCACAGGTCCGCCTGAACACAGGACGTTCAGTATCCACCTCGACATGGCTCTCATGTTGAGTAGTGAGCACAGGGTTCCATCTGCACACACGCCACCAACACTAATATGTCACATTCCTGTGTGGAGATAGACAGCCCAGGAAGAATCTGTCCTTTATCTGTCTGCTCGTAAAGATCGGGAGGAGGCAAAGATTGATAGAGTGGAGAATACAGGAACGAGCTGACGCAGTGTTACACGTGGAAACCTGTCCCGTTCATTCAATTTCTACGTTGTTGAAGTCCTCTCTGCTGTTTGTGCTCTGTGTCTTCTGTGATCTGAGTTTCAATGTTGACATGTTTATGTTTAGGTCTGGCCAATGAGCTTTACCAGGATGACACAAGACTTCTTAGAGGTACACTTCCTCAGTCTCTTCCCCCTTGTGTCAGCTACTGTGATGCCTTCATCCCAGGACAGGAAGTGAAGCTTAGGGCGGCCATGTTTTTAGAGTTTACACAGCAAGAACAAAGCTTTTGAGTGATAGCACACAATCTAGAACGCAAACACATTCTTCACACACACACACACAGACACACACAGACACATACAAAGAACACACACAACACTGATCAACAGACACACAAACATATGCTAGAAACCTCCGTGGCAGGAAGCAGTAGGAATAGAGTTTATTGACAAGACTTAGAACAGTTGTAGGTCGCTCTGTTAGAAGGGATAGTTTGTGATTTCACAGGTATTTAATTCTTACTCTATGAGGTCTGGAGCTTGCAGATTTTCTGTTGTACCTCGCCATTTATTCCATCTACCTGGTTTCCAGGTTTAGACCAAAAAAGTTTGAGTGGAACCGACATTAAGGTTCAGAGTTGAATACCCCTGCCCCTAGAGTAGGAGAAACACGTTAATACCACCTGCATGTTTAAGAATCCTGCACGCAGGAAAAAGTAGTTTTATCTAATTTATCAGACGACTAAGAAAGTCCTTCAATGCACAAATCCCAAACTATCCCTTTTATCACAGAACTGTAACCTAGTGGATGTCTCTGTCTAGTGTTGTATGTCTTGTAGTTGGTGTTCCATTGTCAGTGTGAAGTGAGTGGTGTGCTACGTATATATATATATATGTTTCTCATTGAAAACATACTAAATCCGTTGCTGTACCGAATCTAAGCTTCTGAAAAAGTCTTCTTAGTACTTCGGTTTCTGCCTCTCTTCCTCGTTCCCTCTCTCTCTCTCTCTCTCTCTCTCTCTCTCTCTCCGTGCAGCCTACATCGAAGACGTGGCTCGCTGCGTGGACCAATCCAAGCGCCTCATCATTGTCATGACGCCCAACTACGTGGTGCGTCGGGGGTGGAGCATCTTCGAACTGGAGACGCGCCTCCGGAACATGCTGGCCTCCGGGGAGATCAAGGTGATCCTAATCGAGTGTGCCGAGCTGCGCGGCATCATGAACTACCAGGAGGTGGAGACGCTCAAACACACCATCAAGACCCTGACAGTCATCAAGTGGCGCGGTCTGAGGAGCAACAAGCTCAGCTCCAAGTTCTGGAAACAGCTTCAGTACGAGATGCCGTTCCGCCGTGCCGAGCCGATGCTGAGCCACGAGCCGGCGCTGGACGTCAGCGAGCAGGGCCCGTTCGGCGAGCTCCAGACCGTGTCCGCCATCTCCATGGCTGCCGCCACCTCCACGGCCATGGCCACGGCACACCCGGAGCTCCGCTCGTCCTTCCACAACTCCTATCACACCAGCAGCATGCGGCAGAAACACTACTACCGCAGCTACGAGTTCGACCTGCCGTCGGGGGGGACGCTGCCCCCGCTTTCGTCTCTAGGCAACCAGCACACCTACTGCAACATCCCTCTGACGCTGCTGAACGGGCAGAGGCCTCCGGTGGGGAAGAGCCGCGAGCACAGTCTAGAGGAGGAGCATACTAACCACGCCCTGCTGCCTCTGTTGCCGCGGGAGACCAGCATCTCCAGTGTCATCTGGTGACCGGGATAAAAACATACAACCATGGCGGAAACGCGGCACGTTTGGGTCTGGTCTGGTGTGACTTGGCTTGGGACGCTTCTGTAGCAGTTTTGCAGCACTGTCACACTTCTGTGAGTCAGACCTCTGATTGGCTAGCGTAGCTACAGCCCGAGAGATTAGGAGTTTGGTTTGGAATGGGCCCCTGTGAACCGGCAAGTAGGGCATGGCGGGTTAGGAACGTGGCCCTGGTGTAAGCAGAGTGAAGTTCTTCACTCGAGGATTCAAGATTCATACTGACGTCAAAAAACAATTTGATCAACAGCCAAGAGAGAGTTTAACCAACAGGAACTCATGAATACAAACAAAAAAGAACCCAGACACTTTAGCACTTGTGAACGCACACACACAGACACACACACACAAAGGAAAACAGGGTCTTGTATATATTTCCAATTTATTTGTAGCATCAGTGTCTTCCTGTTTTTTTGTTTTTTATTAAATCATGTTTGTTGCCTTATCTACTTTAAGACTTTGCTTTACATTATTTCGTTTTTTTTGTTTGTATAAATTTTTTTATTTCAATATGCTTATGAGAAAAGCCAGTATGTCATGTATCTGCGCTGTGGTGTTTTTTTTATCTTGACTTCGTGTAGTTAAAGAAATCTTTTTTTACACATTTTTGCAATTGCCTGGTCATTGCAACATTGTACTCCAAGGAGCAACATCCTCTTTATGTTGACCTGTATTAGGTGTATATCTTGTTTTTAAAACACTCTTTAAATCATAGAATATGCAAAAAGAAGGAGAGCTGTCAATTACATTGACTTCCTGTAAGCCAGAGGAAGGGGAGGAGTTAGTGCTGGTACTATCCAGTCAGTCAGTCTGAGCTCTCTCTAAACTCTTTCATATTTTATATTAAAAAACAGCCTTGCTGTTTTAACGTGATAGTAAAATGCCTCACCTTAAAAAGAATTCTGTAGATTATTTTGAAAAGAAGTCTATTTTTATAACAAAAGTTTGCTTGGGAAGTCATACTTATGTCTGCTTATTCTGACATTGAAGGGGAGATGTTTTGCTGGTTTTGTAGACAACTAGGTTGGTCCTGTTTGATTACCTAATGAAAACATTTTAGATTCAAAAAGGTAAAATGCATTCTCAATGTTTCGGTTGGCTTCTTGAAATATTCTTCCCATCCTGAGAACTCTTTGTTTTTTATCCATATGCTAGGAAAGAAGAAAAGTAAGTCTGTGCTTTGAAATACTTTTTTATTATAATTGAAGGTGTAATTTCTGAGTATGTATAGAAGCTAGAAATGTATTCTATATATGATATAGATATTTATATAAATATATATATATATAAAAACACGATTTTCACTTGGAAAGAATCGTCCATCTTTATAGAAACACAATCATTCTTATCATTTGCCCTTACTTTCTCACTGCACATTAAAAACATTGATCTTCACTTGGTTCATTTCTGTTGTGTCCATTTTACTTCAATGGAAGCAAAACCATCTGAAATGACTCTGCCGTTTGCTACCAAAATGGAAAAACAGCGCTGTAGTGGAGGGTCATATGTACAGTTAATCCTATATGCAGTCAAACACTGCCACCTGCTGGTGTATGGAAGAATTAGCTAAAGTGAAAAGACGCGACAGTGGCATTGAGGTCCATTTATATGACCAGTGATGATGCAAGTATGAATGAATAGACACATGTTTGCTTTTCAAACCCATCAATCTATCCCCCATCGACTCCCTATCACACCTACATTTCTCCTTTTCTCTACCCCTCGCACCGGCTCACTCAAAATATGCCATGATCTGGCAGCCTCCTGTCTGTGCGTTGTTTTTTATGACTAGACACGAGCTTAATAGATGTTGTAATCATCTAAGCAATTAGGGGCTTAATCGGAAATCAAATAGGCCGCAGCAAGAGTGTGGTGAAAAACAGAGAAATATGTCAACATTTTGAGGGGACGGGTCTGTTTTTCCTCTGGCCAATCAATGAGCTACTACCATCTGGAATTCTAACTTTCATCATTATAACTAAAACAAATACACCATACACACTATCTTTACCATAACCTAAACAGTTTAAAATTAGACAGGTTAAAATAAATAGAGACAATAAATTGTCCTGCCTTACATAAAAAAGTATGGCCAGTATGCAGTTACCAACAGTCCTGACATATCATGCCAGTAATGACAAAGTTTGTAGAGAGATTTGAAGACCCCAGGAACTGTTCCAACTGAGTGTGTGTGTGTGTGTGTGTGTGTGTGTGTGTGTGTGTGTGTGTGTGTGTGTGTGTGTGTGTCCATATTATTGTGGTTAAACATTGCCCTCCAGCGACTTTAAAAGAGCACTGCTGTGCCTCTGGATTATTTCGGTACACTTAGATCAAGGTAATAGAATGACAAATGAACTCAATTCAAGTGTACAGTTTACGTATTACCTCAGAGAACGAGCGGTTCAGTCTGGGAATGGGAGTAGAGCCATCTGCACGGTGTTAGAAGTGTTAATCCATCTTTATACATGACAACAGTCACTGCTAAGGGACCTATATATGACATTGACATTGCTCAAAGCTGTACTCTGACTCCTACCAATCAATATCACACGGGCCCTTTTTTACTACTGAGTGCAGACTAGCTTCATAGGGCTAAGATCATTCAGATAAAGAGATAAAGCTCCAACCTGACACAACTGTAGAATAAAATATTGTGTCAGCTCACATCTGGCACCCTTCCTAGTGTTTGACTTTTTGTATGTTTATGTTTAACTCAGACCGATATTACAATACATTTCACATTTACCAACTTTCTGTCTGTCTGTCAATAAGTAGTTGTTAAGCGACCTGCCCGTTTAGATATGGGTATTAATGTTTGACTAAAAATGTGAAGATAAATCAACATACTTTTTTCTTCACACAGAACATCCCCTTCAGTGTTCACTTCGTCTCTCTGGGATAGAAGTTGCCCTTTTGCCCAGATCTGGGATTAGTTTACTGCTAACCTTCACTCTTAAAAGAGTTCTAACTCAACACTGATCTATCTCTAATACCTTATAGTCACCATGGAGAGAGTAAGTGCACCACTCACCTGACACAAGCAAAGCAGTTCAGAGAATACTTTTATTATATAAAAATAATTTTATGTAAAAAGAAATAACTTATGGACTCCAACATACACACACACTCACCCAGACTGTTTCACACCCCCAAACATGTCCAAAACATTTTGACAAAACACACTAATATCTTTGCTCGTCCGTCCCTGCGTTCAATTGTCCGTTCAGATCTACTGTTTTCAGTCCTACAGACAGAAATGTAATGTCAACCCCAGCTGTGTTGACCTGAGGACAGAGATGTGACAGAGCCAATTGGTTTTGTCCAAGCCTAGAACAAGGGGACCAATCATATTGCTCATTATTCCAAGATCCCTTTAGACCTACAACAAGTGACAAGTAGTAAAGGACCATGGACAGCAGAAGCTATGTGGAAACAGATGCTAGGAAAAGTGACTCGTATCAAAGGTGTTGTTTCCGGACGGGACAAACTCAAGTCTCTACTTTCCATAGAACATCTCCAGTAGAACGTCCTCCATGTTGACAGATCCGATGACGGGCTTGAAGAAGAGCTGCGTGACCACGGGCGGGCCGATTGCCCTCAGCATGGACAGGGCTATGAGAAGCTTGGCGAATCGCGTGGCGTCCCCCCGGTAGATCAGCTTCACATGCTCGTTGAGGGCCTGGTGAGCCTCCCGCTGCAGCGACTGGATGTAGTGGAGGTACCGCAGACCTTGGAGATCTACAACGGGAGTTGAGTGGGGGTTATTCATTGTTGATATAGACTTTTAGGAAAAATACTTAAGCATTATTATGGGTTGTAATTGGCCGGTGCCAGTGTCGCAAAGCTGTTATAATGGTCATTTTGATCATCTCCAAATTATCTCCAACTATCACAAAATGTTTCAGAAAGGTTTGTCTTTCACATAATCTTAAACACATTCACATTCTGTACTGCCAACTCATATACAACCGTTTATCCCCATTCTAAAATGCTATATTAAGGATTATCTAGATGTCCATATTTCAATAGATCCATATCACTCAAACATGAAACACTAGGCGACTTCATATCAGCTGTGTAAATATAACAAGTAGGACTAGTCAGTAATTATGCTGATTACAACTGACTTATTCACATAATACAAACGCATTTCCCATTTAGGAAACGTATATCCCAGTGAGACAACTGACCTAATGCAATGATCGTTTTCTTAATAAAATATCCGGTTAAACAGATGTGCAAATAGTGCCAATCTAAGTGTTATTGTCCGTTTTTAATGTAATATTTCACCTTTGTGACAATGCATTTTGAATGTTAAACACTAAATAACCATAATTAGTGGAACCCGAGGCCCACCTGAGTTGAAGAGCACGGCTCCTTTGAGGTATGCGTACTCCTTGGTACTAATGTCCAGAACCCAACACTTTTTCAGGAATGCTTTGATGCCTTGAATATCCGACAGAGAGACGCCGTCGACCCCCGCACTCTGCTCGGCCGGCGGCTCCCCGGGTCCCGGTCTGTCCGCCAAGCCGCTCTGGCCGCCACATCCGCCGGTCAGGATCCGCTGTAGCATGCTGGGCTCCGCGGTCTCCGTGGTCTCGAAGTCCACCCGGTCCTGCGCCAGGCCCAGGACGAGCAGCGGCGCCCAGCCACTCCGCACCAGCAGCAGCTGGTCCTCCTCCGGCAGCCCGTGGAAACACGGCACGTTCTTCACGAAGCGCAGAGTCTTGACGAGGACCGCCGACGCCGCTTTGCAGGTGATCTGCGGGGACCGGAGACATGCCCGTGAGCGCGAGGAGCCGCACGAGCACGCCTGTTGCTGCTGCCGGAGATCGAGCCGCGACGACGACGAGGAGGAGGAACAGGAGGAGAGGGAGGCACACGAGGAGACTCTTGATACGCGTTGCTGCCGATGCGGTGGCGGTTGCGCCACTGTTTGTTGCTCCCCGGTGGTCGTGAGACTGTCGTTCTTCAGAATGCTGTACAGGATGCTGTTATTACCGTCTGGACCACCGGTACCCGGACACTGGCAGCTGGAGAGAGTGGCCATGGCCCGGGGCACCCTACATCGGGTGTCTCTCGGCTGCTTTGAAGCGCTGGAGGTCAGGGAGAGAGAGGGAGGGAGAGAGAGAGTGAGAGGAGAGCAGGAGAGATGTTTTCTTGGCCCTTGTTACCCCCTCACGAACGGCAGCACATTTATATTAGCTTCCGTCTGTCCTCCGGCTTAGAGAACTTGGTTAGACTTTTTACATATTCCTGCTTTGAGACTCCTCCCACTTTCTCTCCATCTCTCTCTCCCTCTCTCTCTCTGTCTCTCTCTCTCTCTTTCTCTCTCTGCGCGCGCCCTGCTACCTGCCACACGCGCTCAGGGGGCGCATATTGAGCCAACATGCTGGTTAATGACAAACCTGAGGCTATGCAGATCTGCCCACACATTTAAGCATAAAGGGGGAATTAAGACGGTACAGACAGACAGTTTGGTATAGTGTGTGTGTGTGTGTGTGTGTGTGTGTGTGTGTGTGTGTGTGTGTGTGTGTGTGTGTGTGTGTGTGTGTGTGTGTGTGTGTGTGTGTGTGTGTGTGTGTGTGTGTGTGTGTGTGTGTGTGTGTGCGCGTGCGTGTGTGCGTGAGTGCGTGAGTGAGTGCGCGTGCGTGTGTGCGTGCGTGTAGGGGGGTGAGATATAGAGAAGGATAGTATGTTTTTTTGGTTTACCTTGACTCGCACGCTTCACCGTTTATCAGCTGCTAGCCCGCCGGTAAAAAATAGGCAAGAGGTGGAGCTGAAGGCTTAATTATTTTAAGGAGAATTTATATGATTTTCTATAAGAAAGGAGCAGGAAGAGCATCACTATGAAGGCCAGCCGCCAACCTTGACTCGGACATACTGTTATTGATTTAACTGTGAAAACGGGAACGTTTGAATTATGATGTCATGACTCAACGCTCCCAGCGCATCTATCACGGGCTGGGAGTTGGGGTGGAGTGACTAACCTCGGGGAAGGTGCGTGTGGGAAGGAGAGTTGGGGGGGATGAGATTGATGGAAAATTCATGTTTTTCTCTCAGATTGTTTTACTGGCAAGACTGAATAATGAAGACAGGGGGAAGGAATGATAGAGTGAATATATAGGAAGAGAGGAAGTTGGAGACTCCCAATGTGTAGAGGACAGAAACACTCGTCTGACTTCTCTTGAATATAATTCCGTTAACAAACCCCGATCAATTGCTCAATGCATCCAGTCTGAAGCCGCTGAGAGGTTCTCTGAGTCAACCTCAAAATGTCTGGCTTGGTACTAAACAAATTAGTCATCGATCGTATTGTCTTTAACCAATCAGAATGTAAGGGTCAGAGCAATGTGCATGGGTGGGTAGTCAGGCTAGAGTTGGAGTTCCCTGATGCATGCTGGGTACTTCTGTAGGTGCCCCTTCTAGTGTGTGAATGTAGGCCTTCAGGTTTAGTCAACGTCAAAGTATTTTATTTGTCAAATGCACCTAATAACATGGCGTTATTCTGAACCATGAACTTATCAGTGTTAGCTTGAACAAAGAACCTCCACACTGTGTCTACGGCGCTGAGAAGACGCTGACATTGTCGTGGGGAAAAGACTGGCATCGGCTTGTAAAAAACGTCTGGCATTGAGTGCTTTGTGCCGTATTCATAGTCGCAACAGGGGAGATGGACCTCCAAGGACAGTACCATGGACACAAGACAGGATGGGAAAGTTTTCCCGTCGCCGTCAGAACAGTGTTCAGAGAGAGCGCGGCTTTCTATTGATTTACAACAGCAAAAAAAAAGAGAGAGACTTTTCACATGTTTATATCCAAGGTCAACCTGGGATAAACAGCCGAAGCAAGGTCTGTCTCCACTCTCTGTGTTTCTCCTCTGCAGTCCTGCCTCATAATAGTAATATAATAGTAACCATTTCATTCATATCATACATATAATCATTGTTCTCTCAAGCCAAACTCTAATGTTAAGGCACAATCTTTAAGGCACTTATGCTCCTCCAGCAATGCAGAGATCAAGACAAGTTGCTAGAAATAGAATAAAAATAAAACAAGAATGAAACGAAATAGTAACACTATAGGAATTCCAGTAGCGGGAAAAGGGGAATCGTCATTTCCAAACTGAACTGTTGTAGTAATTTATAGACAAAATGTAGAAGAAAAAAATTCTCAAATGATTTGGTCCGCTAGCTAATTAGACAGTCAATGTTCAAGTGTGAAAAGGTTTATTAGAAACAGGTTGTCTGCAAACAGGTTGTCTGCAAACAGGTTGTCTGCAAACAGGTTGTCTGCAAACAGGTTGTCTGCAGACAGGTTGCCTGCTCAATGTAATGCTCAACTCGACTTTCCCAAAAAAACATTGTGTTATTTATCATTGGTCCCCATAAGAGGCCCTTGGGCTTAATCAACAACCTCTGGCTATATACTCTAGGTAAGATCTCCTAGAACTTATTTTTGGTTGAGAGGATAGTGGTTTTCATGGTGCTTTACACTATAGGCCTTTTTTAATGTTCACAGATCTAAGCCAAGTCTGCATCTTAAACAAGCTTGATTTAAGGTATTTTTCAGTTCTAGATCGGCGCCACACTGATTGGACAGGCAAGATCAACATGCACCAGCATGCAGTCTTAAAATATAGTGGACTGCATAATATGGACTGCAGTGTTGAACGTCAATTTCAGTACGAGTGTAGAACAGAAGAGTGCTGGAATGGGAGCTGTTCGCGTCAGCGAAGAGTTAAAGTGGCTGTGCCATTGACAGCAGATTTATAACCTTCAGTTTAGCATCATGATCTCATAGTGTCGGCTATGGCTGGGCTTACAGAGGTCAGACGGGGAGGAGAGGACAACACTAGAGGACAGGAAAGAGGTGACATGAGGAGGAGAGGGTCTGGGGAGGACGTGGAGTATTGTCTCCCTCTCTCTCTCTCTCTCTCTCTCTCTCTCTCTCTTCTATCTCTCTGTGTCTCTTATCCCTCTCTACCCTCTCTCTTTCTTCTTCCTCTCTCCCTTGTCACCCTCTGTCTCTTCTTCCTCTCTCACTTCTGCCTCTCTCCCCTTCTCCAAGCTCTTCCTCCTCTCTCCCCCTCCCTCTCTCCACCTCTCTTTCTCTCCCCCTTCTCACCCTCTGTCTCTTCTGCCTCTTCCTCTCTCTTCTCCCTCTCCCCTCCCTCTCTCCTTTCAGCCTCTCTCCACCTCTCTTCCTCTCTCTCTTCTCCCACTCTCTCTCGCCCTCTCTCCTTTCAGCCTCACTCCACCTCTCTTCCTCTCTCTCTTCTCCCACTCTCACCCTCCTTTTCCATCTCCTACTCCTCTCTTGTATGTGAACCAGTACAGGCTCAGATCTTGCTGGTCCTCTACCCGATGGCCTGTTCTGTGACTACAATACTACCTTTCTACCAGAACACAACTCTATCATCCGACAACCACCTGTGTGTGTGTGTGTGTGTGTGTGTGTGTGTGTGTGTGTGTGTGTGTGTGTGTGTGTGTGTGTGTGTGTGCATGCATGCATGTGTGTCTGTCCGCTACGCCACCTGCTAAAATAGAAAGAAGGTCATTGACTCACCTTCGGTCACACTGGCTAAATTTATTCTGCGACCTTCATGTCCTCGTTGTAGTTTAGCAGAGCTTCTCTTTGCCCTTTTTATTGACCGGCTGGGTTGTTGTGACTGGCTTCTAATTGTCTGACTTCAGGTGTGACCGTTACAGAAGCACAATTAATTAGTTAGTCTTGATGGCAAACATACACAGTATTTGCTTTGTATTTTCCCCCTAGCAATAGGAAAAAGTATTACCTGTATAATCTTCATTAATGTGATGTGTCCATGTTATCAACCACAATAAATGTGAGTTGTATATGTATGTGTGTGTGTGTGTGTGTGGCAGCTATGGGTTTTGATTAGAACAAACACCTGCTGGCTAATCTAAGTGTAAACTTTAAACAGGGAACGGGAGAAATGCATTTGGTTTCAGTAACTACGTGTTTGTTTTTAGTTGTTTTAAATAATTGAGTGTGTTCATGTGTGTGCGGGGGGTGTTTGGCAGTGATATGCAGTTTCTGGAAGCTGATTCACACAACCCAGAAGTCTGAACTGGGTTGTCCTGACCCAGAAGACGGCGCTTTGGCACAAATCTGCCTCCGTAGCCTTGGAAAACTGATCTGGAGAGAAAGACACATTTTTAATAAACACTTGGATATTGTAGACCCACACAAACACATACTTTCTTCTGAAAAACTTTACAGAGGATAACCTTTGTGTAAAACTTTTGTGGGCGTCAAGGTTTTTGTGTTAAATGGTCTCGTTGAAAAAGCCTTGTGTTGGTGCTCTTTGTTGGTGTGTTGTGCATGTCCCCAAACGGTTGCCATGACGACTGCCTCCATTTTCTGCTCTCTCTGGCTGAGCTCATAAAGGACTGTGGCCTTGTCTTCTGAAGAGTTACAAATTGAATGCTGCACTTTTCAAGGTCTCCAGTCTCTAACTTACAGTCGTCTGTGTGTTTGAGTATGTGTGTGTGTGTGTGTGTGTGTGTGTGTGTGTGTGTGTGTGTGTGTGTGTGTGTGTGTGTGTGTGTGTGTGTGTGTGTGTGTGTGTGTGTGTGTGTGTGTGTGTGTGTGTGTGCGTGTGTGCAACTCAGACAACTCATACAATACTTGTTTGTACTTAAGGATGTTTTATTAGGGTCCATTGTTGACATTTGTTGTGTTTTGCTTGTTATTTACAGTGAAGTACTCTACACATTATGAATGGTGTATTATGGTATGACGGCATATGATGGTCAAATAATTATTTACTTGTTCTAAGTGTCTCTCTTCTCTTTTTATCTGTCTCCATCTATCAGTCATAATGGTAACTGGCTAGCTAAAAAAAAGTACTTAATTGCTTTTCATTCCCAAAACCTTTCACAAAACAATCCCGGCTTTGTCTGCTCTTAACTCTGGATAAACACATAAACACACCCCAACCAACTAAGACCACTTCTTTCCCTGTATCGTTTTTCAACTCTCTCGACCTGCATCCCATTATATTCCTCTCTCTCTCGTTCTCTTTCCTTACACCCTCTCTATCTCACCCTAACTCACTCTGTTTCCTTCTTGCCTCCCTCTATCTGTTTCTCTCTCTCTCTCTAACCCTCCCTCCCCCTCTTTCGTTCTCTCTCCCTCTCTCACTGCTGTAACAGTGTACAAGGTCGGTACACAAATTCAAGGTCGACCTGCTCACAACAAACAAAACAGCAGATGCCAAGCAGCTTCGGCTACACAGGAAGTCTTCTACTGGGCTAGGAATAAATACCCTACTACATCACCATACTGTTAAAGCTACAGTATAAACAGTACTGTATTAACCAACCACATTACCCCATCACATTACCCTACTACATCACCATACTGTTAAAGCTACAGTATAAACAGTACTGCATTAACCAACCACATTACCCATCAGGGTGAGGGGTAATGTATGAGGAGGGTGGAGGGGTAATGTATGAGGAGGGTGGAGGGATATTGTATAAGGAGGGTGGAGGGGTAATGTATGAGGAGGGTGGAGGGGTAATGTATGAGGAGGGTGGAGGGATATTGTATAAGGAGGGTGGAGGGGTAATGTATGAGGGTGGAGGGAGGGGGTAATGTATGAGGAGGGTGGAGGGGTAATGTATGAGGAGGTGGAGGGGTAATGTATGAGGAGGGTGGAGGGGTAATGTATGAGGGTGGAGGGGTAATGTATGAGGAGGGTGGAGGGGTAATGTATGAGGAGGGTGGAGGGGTAATGTATGAGGAGGGTGGAGGGGTAATGTATGAGGAGGGTGGAGGGGTAATGTATGAAGAGGGTGGAGGGGTAATGTATGAGGAGGGTGGAGGGGTAATGTATGAGGAGGGTGGAGGGGTAATGTATGAGGGTGGAGGGGTAATGTATGAGGAGGGTGGAGGGATAATGTATGAGGAGGGTGGAGGGGTAATGTATGAGGGTGGAGGGGTAATGTATGAGGGTAGAGGGGTAATGTATGAGGGTGGAGGGGTAATGTACGAGGAGGGTGGAGGGGTAATGTATGAGGGTGGATGGGGTAATGTATGAGGAGGGGTAATGTATGAGCTCCATTGCAGTAATTTGGTTACGCAAGAGTCAAAGTAACTCACCAACTTCTATCGGGTAACCAACATTTAATACATCTGCAAATCCCATTCTGAATAGCCTGACAGTATATACCCAGGTGGTGTCAAATTATGTACTCTGATAGTGTAACTAAATGTACTCTGATGGTTTAGCAGTGTAGTTCGACTGCTATTTTGGTCACTGGGTTTGGTTGCACGGTGTGGGACATTATGTCATTGTTTGTTTTCCTCATACCGCACTACACCTAAGAGGGTCCCTGACAGTTCAGAGTTCATCCTGTTGCCACCTTTTACATTCACATCAGCAATAAAGTGAGCAGGTTCCAGCGGCATCTGTACTGGCCCAGCACTTAACACCTAAGATCCTATTACACTGAGCGGTATATCAGTTACTTTCTTGCCCACACTTCCTCATGTTATCACTCGGGTACAGTTCCTCTTTTTCTCATCTTTCGATGTTCTACCTCCTTATAGAACTGTATTTAGAACTGTATTTAGGCCATCTTGTCCTTCCATCTTGTCCTTCCAATCTAACTTTTCTTTTCCAGCCTCAGTAGTTCTGGCGAAGAATCATTGACAACTGATTCATGCCTGTGTTATATATCTTTGCTTTATAAAAAGTGTTACGTAACTGTGTGATATATCAGCAAGGTCACAACAGTTCCCAGATGAAATCTGACAGGCCTCCATGCTGTGTGCTGCAATGTCAACATATGTCTTCAAAACCTGCCTCCTCTGCATCAATCAAAGCTAGGTTAGCGGTGAAGAGCAGTGGAGAGCAGTGGAGAGGAGTGGAGAACGGTGGAGAGCGGTGGAGAGCGGTGGAGAGCAGTGGAGAACAGTGGAGAACAGTGGAGAACAGTGGAGAACAGTGGAGAGCAGTGGAGAACCAGGGCGAGCAGTGGAGAACAGTGGAGAACAGTGGAGAACAGTGGAGAACAGTGGAGAGCAGTGGAGAACAGTGGAGAACGGTGGAGAGCAGTGGAGAACAGTGGAGAGCAGTGGAGGACAGTGGAGAACAGTGGAGAGCAGTGGAGGACAGTGGAGAACAGTGGAGAGCAGTGGTGAACAGACAGTGGAGAGCAGTGGTGAACAGACAGTGGAGAGCAGTGGAGAACGGTGGAGAACAGTGGAGAGCAGTGGAGAGCAGTGGAGAACAGTGGAGAACAGTGGAGAACAGTGGAGAGCAGTGGAGAACAGTGGAGAACGGTGGAGAGCAGTGGAGAACAGTGGAGAACAGACAGTGGAGAGCAGTGGAGAACAGTGGAGAACAGTGGAGAACAGTGGAGAGCAGTGGAGAGCAGTGGAGAACAGTGGAGAGCAGTGGAGAACGTAAAACCCCCAACTACAAGAAGGCTTGTATGTTCAATCCCAGCATCATTATTGTGTATCTTTGACCTGTAGGACTGCAGTCTCTCCAGGTCTCTCCAGATCTCTCTCTCTGCTCTCCACTCTCTAAGCCACATCCTGTTGGGCTGCAGTCTCTCCAGGTCTCTTCCTGCTCTCTACTCTCTCTCAGCCACATCCGGTAGGACTGCAGTCTCTCCAGGTCTCTCCAGATCTCTCCCTGCTCTCCACTCTCTCTCAGCCACTTCCTGTTGGGCTGCAGTCTCTCCAGGTCTCTCCAGGTCTCTCCCTGCTCTCCACTCTCTCTCAGCCACTTCCTGTTGGACTGCAGTCTCTCCAGGTCTCTCCCTGTCTCCCTGCTCTCCACTCTCTCTCTCAGCCACATCCTGTTGGACTACAGTCTCTCCAGGTCTCTTCCTGCTCTCTACTCTCTCCCAGCCACTTCCTGTTGGACTGTCTCTCCAGGTCTCTCCCTGTCTCCCTGCTCTCCACTCTCTCTCTCAGCCACATCCTGTTGGCCTGCAGGCTCTCAAGGTCTCTCTCTTGGAATCGGGCTCAGCCGAGCTCACTGGGCCTGACAAAGACAGGCAGCATACAGACCTTGAGCTGCTTAACCGACGGGAAAATGTGTGTTCTCCTGTTCTCTTGACCGTGTGTGTCTGTGAGTGTGTGAGTGTGTGTCTGTGTTTGTGAGGCAAAGTGTCAATCAGCTGAATACAGTAAAGGGCCAGGCGTGTGTTAGCTAGCGCTTCAACGCTAGGTCGCCCCACTTATGTAATGATAAACAACCGCCCAGCTCCCCTCTCAAGGCCATTCCAGCAATGAGGATGAGAAATTGCAGCTACTAAAGATATGCAAATTCATATCTGATTGGAAAGGCTACCCTTGAAGTAAAAACATTAACCTAAGTCCTGTCACCAAACACTTCCTTTGTTATGTTTGTCACACAGAGATTGAGAGTGTGTGTGTGTGTGTGTGTGTGTGTGTGTGTGTGTGTGTGTGTGTGTGTGTGTGTGTGTGTGTGTGTGTGTGTGTGTGTGTGTGTGTGTGTGTGTGTGTGTGTGTGTGTGTGTGTGTGTGTGTGTGTGTGTGTGTGTGTGTGTGTGTGTGTGTGTGTGTGTGTGTGTGTGTGTGTGTGTGTGTGTGCGTGCGTGCAACAGTGAAGGTTGTCTTTGATTGATAAAGATATCAGGGTTTGACTGACATTATGATGTATACTGAGGACATGTATGCGTGCGTGCGTGCGTGCGTGCGTGTGTATGCAGGAGTGCATTGTCTTAATGTCCTCAGTATACATCATAATGTCAGTCAAACCCTGATATCTTTATCAATCAAAGACAACCTTCACTGTTGCTAAGGTCATCATATAAAGACATTTCAGCTGATGTCTGCACATATAAAGACATTTCAGTTGATGTCTGCTCATATAAAGACATTTCAGCTGATGTCTGCTCATATAAAGACATTTCAGCTGATGTCTGCACATATAAAGACATTTCAGTTGATGTCTGCTCATATAAAGACATTTCAGCTGATGTCTGCTCATATAAAGACATTTCAGCAGATGTCTGCTCATATAAAGAAATTTCAGCTGATGTCTGCTCATATAAAGACATTTCAGCAGATGTCTGCTCATATAAAGAAATTTCAGCTGATGTCTGCTCATATAAAGACATTTCAGCAGATGTCTGCTCATATAAAGACATTTCAGCAGATGTCTGCTCATATAAAGAAATTTCAGCAGATGTCTGCTCATATGAAGACATTTCAGCAGATGTCTGCTCATATAAAGACATTTCAGCAGATGTTTGCTTATATAAAGACATTTCAGCAGATGTCTGCATATATAAAGACATTTTAGCAGATGACTGCTTGTATAAAGAAATTTCAACAGATGTCTACTCATATAAAGACATTTCAGCAGATGTCTGCTCATATAAAGACATTTCAGCAGATGACTGCTCATATAAAGACATTTCAGCTGATGTCTGCTCATATAAAGACATTTCAGCAGATGTCTGCTCATTTAAAGACATTTCAGCAGATGTCTGCTTATATAAAGACTTTTCAGCTGATGTCTGCTCATATAAAGACATTTCAGCTGATGTCTCCACCTCAACGTATTTCAACAGTGGTCTCTTCAGTTTGTGATGTGAATCAGTCTTGTTAGAAGAAAATGGTAGGGGCTGTGTTTGATGTGACCTGGAGATTTTACCAAAAAGTATTTGAGGACAGGATAATGCATGATGTTCAAATACAACACATCACCCCATGCAACACAGGGAGAGCAAACATTGGTTCCTTGCTTTTCACCTGTTCAGAACAACAGGATTCCATTCTGCTCGTCTAAAAGCCAAACCCAAAACAGCAAACACCAGTGGTAAGGCTGGTCTGACCCAAAACAGCAAACACCAGTGGTGAGGCTGGTCTGACCCAAAACAGCAAACACCAGTGGTGAGGCTGGTCTGACCCAAAACAGCAAACACCAGTGGTGAGGCTGGTCTGACCCAAAACAGCAAACCCCAGTGGTGAGGCTGGTCTGATCCAAAACAGCAAACACCAGTGGTGAGGCTGGTCTGACCCAAAACAGCAAACACCAGTGGTGAGGCTGGTCTGACCCAAAACAGCAAACACCAGTGGTGAGGCTGGTCTGACCCAAAACAGCAAACACCAGTGGTGAGGCTGGTCTGACCCAAAACAGCAAACACCGGTGGTGAGGCTGGTCTGACCCAAAACAGCAAAACCGGTGGTGAGGCTGGTCTGACCCAAAACAGCAAACACCGGTGGTGAGGCTGGTCTGACCCAAAACAGCAAACACCAGTGGTGAGGCTGGTCTGACCCAAAACAGCAAACACCAGTGGTGAGGCTGGTCTGACCCAAAACAGCAAACACCAGTGGTGAGGCTGGTCTGACCCAAAACAGCAAACACCAGTGGTGAGGCTGGTCTGACCCAAAACAGCAAACACCAGTGGTGAGGCTGGTCTGACCCAAAACAGCAAACACCAGTGGTGAGGCTGGTCTGACCCAAAACAGCAAACACCGGTGGTGAGGCTGGTCTGACCCAAAACAGCAAACACCGGTGGTGAGGCTGGTCTGACCCAAAACAGCAAACACCGGTGGTGAGGCTGGTCTGACCCAAAACAGCAAACACCGGTGGTGAGGCTGGTCTGACCCAAAACAGCAAACACCAGTGGTGAGGCTGGTCTGACACATTGAAATTCATGCTACAGGAGTTCTTTGACATGGCAAAACGGGAAGGTTTCGTTCAGGAGTAAAAAAGCAACAGCAGAGAATGGCAAAAAGCCTGCGGCAATCAAAGTAACCTTGGGTGTGATATGAATTCCTGCATCCTTGCCTCTTTCAACCTCTGTGTTAAAAACTCTTTGTGTCCCGGAAATTACTTTATGAACCCCTGAAAAACACTCTAGAGTTTCTATTTATCTCAGACTGATAGCAGCGCCACTGAACTGTAATGGCAGAAGTTGCTTTTATTTTTAAATTGTTCTCACCTTGTCCTTAGCCTTTTTTCAGCTACATGGACATCAGACTGTCTGCGTTCTGTAAACTAAACACAAAGTAACAGTCGAAGATAAACTACTGGATATAAAATGTTTTTGGAGGTTGTGTGTCAAAGTTAGCATTAGGACATAAGCTTCGGCGAAGTTTGTAAAAAAAATATTTTAACTATTTTTATGGATGCGACACACTCTGTAGAGTTGTAATTTGGAACTTATGGCTCGTTGTCTAAAAGGATCTATTTCTGGGGGGAAATATCTGTTTTAAATTCATTCTTGTTTATTGACCAGATTCCAAGGTTTTTCTTAATCAATAAATAGATTTTATTAATAAACATTGACTGAATTTTTTCACACCGTCATCTCACAGATCCCAGATTCCAGCCCTGTCTCTGGACGTCCCATGTTTTTGTTATGTAAAATCTTAAGAATATCCAAGCCTGTCTTTGCTTAAATTGATTAAATTTGAATCTCTTAAAGGTTCCAAGTGCTACATGCTTCGCCAGCCCACCGTGGCCGACAGCTCAACATCACAGACCGCCTCAACAGTGGAGCACCCAGGTCGCCCCCTGCTGTGTTGGGCATCAGGGACTAGCCATCACGTTCATATTAACAGAAGAACGGACTGAGTTTAATACACGACTTAAAACGACAAGAGAAATGGCTTCTGCTAAACGAAACTGATGCACGGTGGGAAATTCCCAGGGATATTTATCGTAAGACACATGGCCAAAGCAACGCTGGATTGGCTCAAGGACAGAAAGAGGAATGGCAAACATCTGTAGAGTCAATGTGCAAAATCTGTGGCACTCTGCTCCAAAATCTGCTCCAAAAGCATCGGCTAGCTAACCTGAACAACCCGGACAACCTGGACCAAACGTAGAAACACTGGGCCAAAATATCTCTGACACTGTGTGTGTGTCTGGAATGTTCTTCACTCATGGCAAAATATTTGTCTGCATAAGGTGTCTCTGCTTTGTTTATGTGGGTGGTAACTACAGAAAAACATATTTTTGGTTATTGTTTTTTGTTGGGAATTTAAATTCCACAATTTGCATAATTTTGTTGTATGATAGAAGTGGTCTGAATACTTCATCAGAGCTCTGCATTGCATGTAGCAATCTTCCCCATTGAAAATAATTTGATTGCTCTACCAATGATTTGGTATTTTTATTTAAATGCAGATCATTTGTTTGGTACGTTTTGGTGTTCCAGAAAGATCTGTGCCTGTGGAAATCCCAACACTGCCTTTATAACTGTATGTATTTAGAGCCATTCACAATAAACTAGCGTATAAAATTACATCTGGCATTTCTTGGAAATCATCAAACACGGTCACATGACTAGTGTGTTCTCAAGGTCACGTCTCCTTGGAGGTGGGTGGAAGTGTTTTTAGTTACGGTTCTCCACAGGCAGTAAAGAACCACGTGGGGAAACCTAATGATTTAGTGTTTGTTGGACATTTACATAAGTAAATTTCCCATTGGTGGAACGCACAAATTTTGTGATTAACTGGCCTTCACTAAATTGCAGAATTTGACTGAGTAAATCATCATTATTAATAATGAATAAGTCAGAGAAGGAACCGTTCTGGACATGGAGCGGTTAAACTTTTAAGCAGATATTAGCATAAATGCGGATGATTCGATGCCCTAATTTTGGGGTGCACACCCTAGGTTGGAAATCCCTGGTTTCAAGTAATATTGCATAGAGTTGTTTGGTTTGTTTTATTTACTGACCTTTCTCTTGTGTTTGGTACACATTCTAAAGTGCAACATTAAAGTCTCTGCATTTCTCTCTCTTAGCGTGGAACAGCCACAGTGTTAAAGCCTAGCTTTTAGCCATCACTTACCCGTAGCTAAGATGAAAAAACAGGCCTGTTTTTAAATTTCTCTTTCAAGGTCTCAAACTGATTGTTTGTTTGAATATGCTTACCCTTTAAGTAATGTTTGGTGTGTGTGTGTGTGTGTGTGTGTGTGTGTGTGTGTGTGTGTGTGTGTGTGTGTGTTGGCGTACATGGGTGGTATGCGTGTGTAAATCATATTTGCGAGTATGTTTTTGTTTAGGTCTGACCGGACTTGGTTCTTTTTACTCCTAACTGGGCGGACAGAGCCAGACAAAAGCAGAAATACTAAACACGTGTCTCCACAACCTTGAGACTTCACACGGCGCTCTGCTCTGTAAACACAGTTTCCTCCAGTGGCTGTGTATTTAGACAGGAAACAAGGAGGCTGATCAAACACTGACTCTGAAGGCCACTGCTGCACGGAGTCCAATTGGTGCGGCTCTTCATTCAAATTGAAGGAAATGGGGGATATAAGATAGAACACTGGAGCTGGTACCGACTGATGTTTATGCATAGCTGGTTCTGGAGCTGGGTGGGTCCCAAAGCCCCGCTCAAAAGTATGCAATAAATATTTAGGGAAGAAGCAGTCAGCTGGTGTTCTGTCTATAAAGGAGTGGCCGGTACAATCAATCAATCAAATGTATTTTATCAAGTCCCTTTCACATCAGCAGCCAATAGGCACTCTATTTCTCTACTGATCCCAACACAATAATATAGCAGTGAACACTACCAAGTTAGGCACCCTAGTTCCCTACTCCCCCATCACAATAATATAGCAGTGAACACTACCAAGTTAGGCACCCTAGTTCCCTACTCCCCCATCACAATAATATAGCAGTGAACACTTACAAGTTAGGCACCCTAGTTCCCTACTCCCCCATCACAATAATATAGCAGTGAACACTTACAAGTTAGGCACCCTAGTTCCCTACTCCCCCATCACAATAATATAGCAGTGAACACTTACAAGTTAGGCACCCTAGTTCCCTACTCCCCCATCACAATAATATAGCAGTGAACACTTACAAGTTAGGCACCCTAGTTCACTACTCCCCCAACACAATAATATAGCAGTGAACACTACCAAGTTAGGCACCCTAGTTCCCTACTCCCCCATCACAATAATATAGCAGTGAACACTTACAAGTTAGGCACCCTAGTTCCCTACTCCCCCATCACAATAATATAGCAGTGAACACTTACAAGTTAGGCACCCTAGTTCCCTACTCCCCCAACACAATAATATAGCAGTGAACACTTACAAGTTAGGCACCCTAGTTCCCTACTCCCCCATCACAATAATATAGCAGTGAACACTTACAAGTTAGGCACCCTAGTTCCCTACTCCCCCATCACAATAATATAGCAGTGAACACTTACAAGTTAGGCACCCTAGTTCCCTACTCCCCCATCACAATAATATAGCAGTGAACACTTACAAGTTAGGCACCCTAGTTCCCTACTCCCCCAACACAATAATATAGCAGTGAACACTTACAAGTTAGGCACCCTAGTTCCCTACTCCCCATCACAATAATATAGCAGTGAACACTTACAAGTTAGGCACCCTAGTTCCCTACTCCCCCAACACAATTATATAGCAGTGAACACTTACAAGTTAGGCACCCTAGTTCCCTACTCCCCCATCACAATAATATAGCAGTGAACACTTACAAGTTAGGCACCCTAGTTCCCTACTCCCCCAACACAATTATATAGCAGTGAACACTTACAAGTTAGGCACCCTAGTTCCCTACTCCCCCATCACAATAATATAGCAGTGAACACTTACAAGTTAGGCACCCTAGTTCCCTACTCCCCCAACACAATTATATAGCAGTGAACACTTACAAGTTAGGCACCCTAGTTCCCTACTCCCCCAACACAATAATATAACAGTGAACACTTACGGCTGAGAAAGGGTGGTCCAGTGACACTGTGGCCCTGAACAGGGTAAACCCCAGAACTTAATCATAGTCACTAGATCTCAACCTTATTCAGTTGTTGTGGGAGCAGCTTGACCGAACGGTAAGAAGAGCCCATAAAGCCAATCAACCAGGTGGTAGGAGCTTTGGGAAGCGTGGGGTGACATCATCTCTTCAGAACACCTCGACATATTGACAACTAGGATGTCAACGCACTGCAAGGGGTGCAGTTGTACAAATATTACATTAATTCAAATTCATTTTTTTTCAATGATTATATTTCCTACTTAAACTCATTTTCAAAACGAGGACCCCATGCTTTTGAACGTTAGTTTATGATATATAATAAGTGCAATATTCAAATCAAACTGGCTGCACTGCACGTACGAGTTGTTGCAAAATGCAGAAATACAACGTACTTACATAAACTGCTTACCTCACTTTATACACATTCTGTGTTAAAGACTTAAAGGGGCACTCTTTACCTTGTAGAAGACCTCTACAAGCTTTGTACCTTTTTTCCTCATGTTTACAGAGTCCTTCAGACAGCATGTCATACGCCTTTGACTCAGAAGTGGCGTCCGTCTAGCCACTCTACCATAAAGAACTGATTGATGGAGTGTTGCAGAGATGGTTGTCCTTCTGGAAGGTTCTCCCAGCCCATCCGCCACAGGTGGACTCCAATCAAGTTCTAGAGACTTCTCAAGGATGTTCAGAAAAAAAAACAGGAAGCACCTGAGCACAATTTGGAGTGTTTTGACAAAGAACAGCTTCTTGCCCCCCACACACACACACACTACGCACCCTGGGCGCAATATGGACAAAAAAACAATGACCTTACACTTGTGGCTTTTGTGCCCAATAACATTTGTCATACAGGGTTATGTGACAAAGGACACAACTGCCCAGCACATACAGTTCACAAAGAAACATGTAATTGACCAAAGAAAATCCAACTCGTAACATAGCTGACAAAGTACTGAAATCCTCGCAGGGTCGCTGTTGAAAGGCATTGAAAACGATAACGAAACATTATTATTTATTAAACTAAAACCCTGCCTCTGAGAAATTGTATTTTAATCAATATACTTCCTCAAAAAAAGGTTAGCGTACAAAACAGCTCGTTATAGCTTACAACATAGTGTTATTTATTATTATTGATCATTAATCTTTTAAAGGGTGTCATTTATTTTGGGCTTTGCTGTATGCACACACTGCACACACGCACACGCGCACACACACACACACACACACACACAGTTATTGTGTCTTGTGTCTGGTTCAGTACAGTACAGATTTAAGACAGGCTCGTAATGACATCATTGTCAGTAGACAACAGGGAGGGGAATATAACAGCCCATTAGCTAGATGGGTTCAAGGAGAGGGATAGGACAGGAGACCGAAAAAAGAAAGCAGGGGAGGGAGGACGTGAGACAGAAGGAGGGAGGGAGGTGGAGAGGGAGGGGTGATAAAGGGAGGGAGGAGAGAAAGCATGAAACAGAAATTGGAAAATGTGACAGAAGGAGATTGTGCAAGCCATCTGGCTGTCCTTAAGAGATACAACTCTCTGCTCCCCTCTTGTGGTAGTTTGAAGAAATGCAGAGGGCAGAGCACACTAAACCAAGCCACATGCATGTACTGTATATGCGTTTATTAACAGTAGGCGTTTTTGATTGCACTGTAATTATTATCCACCAAGAAGCAACGATTGGCATTCTCTCGGTAGCTATTCTGTGATTGCATTTGTAAGACTAATATTTATTATGTAATGCTTTCTGAGTGACCAGGGCTACCTTATTTTTAGTCAATCAATAATGTATATGTTTGTTGGTAAAGCCTGTCCGGCTCAACCAGAAGACGGTTTTCACTGGCATCATGTGCATCGCAGTTACACACCATGGTAACATCCTTGCTCACCACACAGAAACCCAGACAGGGCTCACCTGAGAAATTACAGAAATTTACCGGATAATGAGTTACTAACCGTTTCCTTTATTTTCAGCCACTCTATGATCAAACTGCCGTCCAGGTACTGCTCCTCTTGGACTGTTGGTTGTTTATTAAGATAGTTGGATCCAAAACCCACCCACTCTGAATCGGGCAGATTTATGTCTTGTTTTAGGATTTACTCATTATGGAAGTATAATAATGTCCTTATTTGATCAATAGAATATAATATTGGGGTTCTGTGATTCAGTTTGTTGTTAGCGTATCAATGTTAGTAACATCAATAGATAGAACAATTATAGTACTTGCGGACCCATCTTATTGTTGGTAATAAAATATTACACAATGTACAATTTCGATATGCGGTTCTGACGTAACTCATATCAGCAGATTTCCGGACATAGAATACAAAAACTGTACTGGGTTTGTGTGTGCGTGTATCTGTGATTACTCGGAAAGTTTCGGTTATCAATATGAGCTATTAACAGACATGACAGCACATGCAATGTAATGTTCTGTTTATGCAAAATCTCAACCGTCCAGATGTTTCCACTCTCGATCACACAGAAGCTGTTTCACTTCCTCCAAACAGAAGTTGTTTCACTTCCTCCAAACAGAAGGGTGTACCAGAGAACACAAAATGATGAGAGTCCAAGTAAAGCTAGTACCAAAGTTAGAAACAACAGTTATAG
The DNA here is from genome assembly GCA_029465975.1 of Dallia pectoralis. Taxonomy (NCBI): domain Eukaryota; kingdom Metazoa; phylum Chordata; class Actinopteri; order Esociformes; family Umbridae; genus Dallia; species Dallia pectoralis. Next base: position 24,522,598 of record CM055731.1, on the reverse strand, counting down.
ACAAGTCTGAGTTTTAGCAAGTAAAATGTGCGCTGGGAAGTGAAGATAAAAAGCGCTAAAGAAGAGCGTCAAGTGTTAGCTAGAGGTCTGTACCATGAAACGGTCTAAATTTTGTTGTTTCACTAGTCAAAGGATGTCTTTAACTGGAGTGTCACCGGTGGAGCCAAGCAGTCCCTTAGGTGCTAACAGGCTAGCAGCTGCAGTAACATTAGCAGTGGCAGCGGTAGTAGCATAACCAGTAGCAGCGTTAGCATTACCCACAGCGGTAGCAGTAGTAGCAGTAGTACCATTAACAGCAGTAGCAGCATTAGAATTACCAGCTGTGGTAGCATTAGTAGCATTAGCAGTGCCAGCACGTGTAGCATTAGTAGCAGTAGAAGAATTAGCAGCAGTAGTAGCATTACCATTATCGGCAGTGATAGCATGTGTAGCATTAGCATTACCGGCAGTGGTAGAATTAGTAGTAGTAGGTGCACCAACAGCTGTATCAATCAAATTAGCATAAGTTGGGAGCTGCACGTCAGTGGAGATCTGGAGCAGGGGGGTACTGATCTCACTAGATATTAGACCACTGGCCACCCTGCGAAAACAGCTAAGCACCATGTCTTTGGCCCGGCCTGCTTCCACGTGTCCTTCCCGGCTCAACTGCTGGGTGATCTGATCCAGGCTTGTCATGATCAACTCTGAAGCTAGCAGAGGGCAGGGCAGGCCCAGATCAGAGCCGGCACAGCCTCCGTCCCGGGACATGCTCTCCAGCATGTACTGCTGGTACAGGTCCAGCAGCTTGTGCTCCAGGTAACGGTTGAGCAGAGAGTTGGAAAGGGGTCCCTCGCGCCCCTGAAGGAGGACGCTCCGGACGCGGCCACTCCCCCCCTTGCAGCGGAATGACCCAGAGCGCCCCCGGAGAGGATAAATATGCCCGTCCTCGGAGGCCAGATTCGGGGGAGAGTCCTCCGTGTAGGGGACATCACAGGAATACAGGAAGGGGCCGGCAGTCTGGGTGTCGCTGCATGGAAGGAGATCCCTGTCATGGCCCAAGAGGGGCAACACCTGGTCCCCCCCGATGTGGAGGTCGCTGTAGTTCAGGCAGATGCTATGGCAGGACGAGGGCACCAGGAAGGGGACCTCGACAACAGAATGAGCCTGCCCTGGAATCTCCATCTCTGGGGAGATGTGTCTGCCATGCCGAGGCCTTTGTGAACAACGAGCCTCCAGTTGAGGAGAAGCCTGGGGCTGGATTTGGGCACTGGCAGAGGGGTTCTGGTGCTTTCTGCTCAGCTGGCCTTGAGGTGCTTGAGGTTTAGAGAATGGGGGTGCAGCAGATGTCTGTGGTGTAGATGTGGCAGTCCTCCCAGTGTGCTCCGTAACAGGGTACAGAGGGACCAGTCTCTCCTGGTCCGTACAGAAGGTCATACTCCACAGGACGCTTTCACACAGCATGGCTGGAAAAGATTACCAATGGTTGGAGCTGGTGAGTAAAGCGTCAATGTCTGGTTTGTACATGCATCCAAGAATCAGCATCTAAACGCACTTTTGTTTTTACAGCTAAACACACTTATTTTCTGTAGTGAAGCATCTCACCTTTGAAATCCTAATTATGCAGCACGTCACAAACGAGACAAACGTCTTCAGGTCATGCAGTCCACAGCCTCTTAATGAGTTGAACGTGGCCTCTCCTCACTGTGTTCAGGTCGATGTGTTCAGGTCGATGTGTTTAGGTCGATGTGTGCAGCTCGATGTGTTCAGGTCGATGTGTTCAGGTCGATGTGTTCAGGTCGATGTTTTCAGGACGATTTGTTCAGGACGATTTGTTCAGGACGATGTGTTCAGGTCGACGTGTTCAGGTCGATGTGTTGGACGATGTGTGCAGCGTGGCCTGGTCTGTGGTACCGAGCTGCTTTATGCTTTGAAACACCTCAGGAGGAAGTGTGAGTCTTCCATCATACCATAACATCTGTGAAACGACACCACACCTGTGATGACACAGTTTTGTTTTCCACAGAAAAGAAAGAAGTCACTGGTTGAAAAGAGGAAGGAAACAGTTATTTTAAATATTTCTTTAAGATGAAAAATAGGAGAGACATAGAAATTAGAATGTGTAGCAGTTTCTCGTTCTATATTGGTAGGAAACGTAACGACCCCTAAATTGCTGGACCGCATTTGAGTTTCTCTGTGTTGGTTAGTGACTGGTCACTTACAGGTCTATGAAATATGTGATTGAATGGTGTGGCGGTGGGGAAATCTGATCAAAATGTAGCGTAAATGTACAAATTAACATGCATACAGTATGTGGGTTTGTTAGAACCAGAGGTCCTCACAAGAATAGTAGAACACGAAACATGTGTCTATATTAGGGCCTTTTTCCCATCCCTACAAAGACCATGACAATATAGATTATAGATTTGGGGTCAAACATACAGTTAAGAGGCTATGGTTAGAATTTGGTTTACTTTCAGGGGTAGGTTACCAGCCAACCTGCACTGACAGAAATGGAGGTGTAGTCCAATTCTGCAGCTTCAGGCAGTCATCATTTCCTGTTTGAAACCCAATACTCTAACTCCCAGACCCTACTCTAACTCCTAGACCCTACTGTAACTCCCAGATCCCACTGTAACTCCCGGACCCTACTCTTAACTCCCAGACCCTACTGTAACTCCCAGACCCTACTGTAACTCCCAGACCCTACTCTAACTCCCAGACCCTACTGTAACTCCCAGACCCTACTGTAACTCCCAGATCCCACTGTAACTCCCAGACCCTACTGTAACTCCCAGACCCTACTCTATCTCCCAGATCCCACTGTAACTCCCAGACCCCACTGTAACTCCCAGACCCCACTGTAACTCCCAGACCCTACTGTAACTCCCAGACCCTACTGTAACTCCCAGACCCTACTCTAACACCCATACCTACTCTAACTCTCAGACCCTACTGTAACTCCCAGACCCTACTGTAACTCCCAGATCCCACTGTAACTCCCAGACCCTACTGTAACTCCCAGACCCTACTCTATCTCACAGATCCCACTAACTCCCAGACCCTACTGTAACTCCCAGACCCTACTGTAACTCCCAGACCCTACTCTAACTCCCAGACCTACTCTAACTCCCAGACCCTGCTGTAACTCCCAGATCCCACTGTAACTCCCGGACCCTACTCTTAACTCCCAGACCCTACTGTAACTCCCAGACCCTACTGTAACTCCCAGACCCTACTCTAACACCCATACCTACTCTAACTCCCAGACCCTACTGTAACTCCCAGACCCTACTGTAACTCCCAGATCCCACTGTAACTCCCAGACCCTACTGTAACTCCCAGACCCTACTGTAACTCCCAGACCCTACTGTAACTCCCAGACCCTACTGTAACTCCCAGACCCTACTCTAACACCCATACCTACTCTAACTCTCAGACCCTACTGTAACACCCAGACCCTACTGTAACTCCCAGATCCCACTGTAACTCCCAGACCCTACTGTAACTCCCAGACCCTACTCTATCTCCCAGATCCCACTGTAACTCCCAGACCCTACTGTAACTCCCAGACCCTACTGTAACTCCCAGACCCTACTCTAACTCCCAGACCTACTCTAACTCCCAGACCCTACTGTAACTCCCAGACCCTACTGTAACTCCCAGACCCTACTCTAACTCCCAGACCCTACTGTAACTCCCAGACCCTACTGTAACCCCCAGATCCCACTGTAACTCCCAGATCTCCAGTAACATCCAGAGCTTCTGGCCTCAGGTTATTTCATGTGTACATGCTATGACCAGCTATCCTCGGGCTTCATAACACATATATATCACTACTCACAGCTGCGTCTTGCCTCACAGCTGCCAGCCCTTAGAGGACCGGCACAACAATGGTGCCTCACAGGCACAGAAAGAGGAGACGCGCAGCACATCCATTATGTATCGGCTGGCGACAGCGTAATCCGTAGGAGAGTGTTCACATCTAATACCCCTGATAGACAGGTACATGTGGATGGATGGGTGTTGTCTGGCTACAGGTTGTCTGGCTACAGGTTGTCTGGCTAATAGGTTGTCTGGCTACAGAGCTCTGGTCCTTCATGGCCCTCTTAGAAAGCCGATCGTTTGAGATTGAATATGAAGTAACGGCACGCTGTCATAATCTACAGAACCGCCGAAAGACTGGAGCTCGTGGATCGTGTTAACCCTATGAAGACATCAGGCACGGAGACTACCTCATCAATACTAATGACAGCAGCTTGAATTTCAACAATTGTTGCCACGGCACCACGCTCCATAACAGCCTTCGGGACGACCGGGAACTATCTGTGATGCGAATTAGCGAGGTCTGAAGTTGCCCACTTCGCCCTTACACTGGAAGTCATTGCTTCACCGACCAAACCTGGGTAACGCAGTGTGGTTTAAACACGTGGGGTGCAGGTGTCCTGACGACAACCTCTAGGAAGGCTTCTACACCAGACAGGGTTACGGACGGACATCTCTCGCCGTCCCTGTGGACCTTCCGCTGAGCGTCCCCACTACTGTATAACGGTGACTTGCTCCCCATGCAGGACAGATGTTTAGGAAGCTCAAAAACGCGTTCCGTCCCCATGGCACCGGGACCCCCGACCGCAGCCCACAGTCCGAGCTGGACTACCACAGCGCCTGCACCGTCAAGTTGGTACGCAGCACCTCCATGCTCATGGTGGGCCAAAGGTCGCAGTCGTCCATCACCTCCACCTTGAGGCGGAGCAAAAGTTCGGTGAGCGTGGAGTCCACCACAGCCTTGTATTATTACCGAAGGCAGGAGGACCGGATGTGGTTTTACTCACAGAACCAGAACTGCCTGGAATATTTGGAAGAGCTGGTGGCTCTGAGGCGGGAGTACACGAAGAGTGTGAACATCTTGAAAAGCAATGAAATGAAGACCACCATCTCTGCTAAGAAGAATAATGCACCCACGCGGCCCACTACGAAGGAAGCCCACTTCAGAGGACAGGTACAGACGCTTGGAGAAACCCTTTTCCTCTCTGCTCTAACACACAACATTGTCTCAAATGGATCCAAAATGTAACTGTTTATTAACCGCAAATATTGAAGGTATAACACTGTGTGAATACATATATACACGATATGTGCATATATAAATATCAAACCATGTGTAGTGAACTCGTAGCGGTAACATATTGGCAATATATTACAAACCCCCAAGATGCCTTTTCTCTTAAAAACCATTTACCCAAGCAATCACATCAGTCAAATGTGATGTAACCTCATACCATATATTGTCTCATGTAAACTGGGTAGTTTGAATCCTGATTGGCTGAACCTCCACCTAGTCACCTTATTCACCTTCCCATCACATAAAGACGCCTGTCATGTTGCTAATTAACATGATTAAAATCCACCTAGATAGTATGAATAATATTATCATTATATTTTATTGGTTTCTTTCCTGGTCCTGGTTTACACTGCTGGTCAAATAGCCAGCTAAGATGGTTCGTTTCAGGTCCATCAATATTTTAAACACATATTTCTCTCTCTGACATATGAAACCGCACACATGCGTGTTGCATTATGGGGTGACTAATGTGTTCACATTGCTACGTTCATACAAATAAATGATCATACAAATAAATGATACCCCCCTTTTCCAGAAACATGCCAACTGTCCCCGTGCACATCGATAGACGAATAACACTGATGTTTTTTTTGTGACAGCCCTCGAGCACCAAACCCTCTGCCCCTCCCATCCCCAACGAGGAGGACACCCTGGACTTCTTTGACGCGGTCATTGCGAGCTGTGAGCCTGAACGCCGACACAAGTCCCACGTAGACGACGGGCACGCGGACGTTGACTTTATCGGTGCGTTGTGTCCCTGTTAGAAGTACGGTAAAGCAGCATGAAAAAATATCTAAGATCTAAGTATTATATAATACAATATACAGATTAAAAACAGATTCAAGGCCTGTTAGTCAGCTTGTGGTTCTGAATCAGGTACATTGGACAGCTCCTTGCGGTTGAATTACATTTGGAGTGGCCATTTTAGATCGGACATGACCCGGGTCTTTCTCATTCTGACAGTGGCCACCAGCTCCAGTGAGCACGACCTCCACTCCAACTGGGTAATGCGGGTTCCACGCTGTCCCTCGGACGCTTCCAAGCCGAAGGATCCAGATACAGTCGGACACCGCGGCAACAAAACCACCCAGAAGAACAGCGGCAACGGGACCACGAGCAGCCGTCGGCTCCTACAGAGGAACCCCATCCACCTGCCCAAAGTAGTGGAGAGTGCCTTCCAGACACTACGGTTCAAGCCCAAACTGAAGAAGAAAGTGTAGTGGGACGTTGTCGCAACGCAATCGTGTACAACAAGTACAGGAGCCCATCTGGGGAGGTTCTTCAACTGCCAACAGCCGTGGAGTAACTGATGGTGAGAAAACCACTGGAAATGAATTGTGGGTACGAGACAAAGGTGGTGAAAAACAGGTGTGAGAAGTGGGGCCAAGAGGAAGAAGAAACGGAGAACAGGCGAGTGATAGAATGTAGCTGGCTGCGATGGTTGGCACAGTATGATGCAATCTCTGCTATGCCACCGGGGCAAAGGGGCACTAAGGATAGGATGCCAGCATTAGCCAGCATCTTTCCTATTGTCTCATGGTTTTTCTCTCCTCACATTCCTATCCCAGAGTCTCTTGGTCTGTGTAGTCATTTGTTGTCTGCCCTGATCCCATGGGGACTGTTGTAATCTGGTGAACAAAACGTCATGTGGACAGTGACACCCAGTAAACCCTGTCGTTACCTAGAGACCCTGGCTACAAACAGAGAATCTACCAATGCCATGACTCACCTGACAGCACGATATGTGACAGTAGACCTGTCAGAAGGGAAATGCAATTGTACATTTATTCCATCAACCGTTTCATGTAGCCTCATCTCACGTCAGATGTATCATTGGTGACAGCCTGCTGAGACCGTCTTCACCTCAGTGTGTAAAGTGACATGGTTGGTCGTTCCTGTGGAGTGTGACTATAATAATTCCACCGATCTTAAAACAGGGTTCGGCCAACGGCACAACTGACTGGCACAATATGTGGCACATATTCTGTGGTTCCGTTGAATTACTACAAAAAAAACAGTCTTGTCTAGCCAATGCAGTGTTTCCACGTGGATTTACATTTCCCACTCAGTACCAGTTCGACCAAGAAACTAGTCGAGTACAGAACAGGACATTAGGGAATCCCTAGAATAACGGGACGTACACGCCCAGATGGGTCGAGCAGTGAGCACGGACAGCCTTTCAGAACACTGACCACAATCTATTGAAGCTTAGAAGCTTTTTTTCAGCGCCGCCTCACATCCCAACTTCAAATCACCTCTCAATAGATCAGCCACCACCATTGTCGAGCGATTTAACCTTCTCGACAGGAAGACAAACAACAAGGATGAAGACAGATTTATTTTTCATCATTATCAAAGGCGAAATTGTTTACAAAACACACAGACACACACACACACACATACCCACGCACACACACACTTTTCCTGACATCATCCGAACACTCATTTTTTCTCCGCTTTGCCCTTGGGGCTGAAGAAGGCGGACATGCTCTTCATCCCTGTTTTGTCTACCTTCGCCAGGGTCTTCTGAGCCGCACTCATCTTCTTCGGTGGCTGGAGGAGTACAAAACAGAGTCAATGGCATAGCTCATCAGCCTTGGGTAAATACGGCTACAGCATATCTATAAACATCACGACTAATTTCCAGACAGAACACACAGGACGACCTGGAACACCCGTCTGGATATAAAGTTCTCTGCGTTTCACTGCATGCAGGTAGACTGGACGAAGTAGTGAAACAATATTAATCTATCTAAAGGGCATACATGAACGACTGACCATTAAACTACATGAGTCCAGGCTTGAATGTAGGCTCTGTTAGGAATTTATTTTATGTAGGCTCTGGTGAGGCTCTTTTATGTAGGCTCTGGTGAGGCTCTTTTATGTTGGCTCTGGTGAGGCTCTTTTATGTTGGCTCTGGTGAGGCTCTTTTATTTTGGCTCTGGTGAGGCTCTTTTATGTTGGCTCTGGTGAGGCTCTTTTATGTTGGCTCTGGTGAGGCTCTTTTATATAGGCTCTGGTGAGGCTCTTTTATGTAGGCTCTGGTGAGGCTCTTTTATGTAGGCTCTGGTGAGGCTCTCTTTTGAAGGCTCTGGTGAAGCTCTTTTTTATGAAGGCTCTGGTGAGCATTTTTGGGTACATTCCATTTTTCCAAGTGTTGGTCATTACAACTGGCTCTCTGTGCGAACATGGAAAGCGCCGGATATGTAGATTTTTTTTTAATAAAGCAGATTGATTCATTTAAGGTTTAATAAAATACAAAAAACGGACATACATTTTTCAATTAGACCGTAATGGGTTGATTTTGCGATACTACACCTCAGGAGTTTGATATATACAGTATATATTGGCCATATCCCACAATCCCCTAGGGTGTCTGTAAATGGGTCATTTACATTACAGATGGTTACAGGCGGGGGAAGCGGGTCCCCTGGTCTTGAATTTGGACTATGGACCCAGGGACATCTGACACACATGCTCACCAGACGGTTCCAGTTCGTTAGTCCTCTAGCAGTCTTTGCTCAACCTGTAGAGAACAGGCGACTACTGAAGGATGCTAGTTTGTTGAAGTTAGATTAAAGCTTGATGTCTGCAAGACCACAACGATCAGAGCGTTCTACATAACACACTTAACATGGTGCCGTGTTGACTGGGCTTTGATACTTGCTGTGGTACACCGGATCTGAAGCGTGTTGAGCTGTTGTGGGAGCAGCTTGACCGTATGGTACGTAAAAAGTGCCCATCAAGTCAATCCTACATGTGGGAGCAGCTTGACCGTATGGTACGTAAAGGGAGCCCATCAAGTCAATCCTACATGTGGGAGCAGCTTGACCGTATGGTACGTAAAGGGAGCCCATCAAGTCAATCCAACATGTGGGAGCAGCTTGACCGTTTGGTACGTACAAGGTGCCCATCAAGCCAATCCAACATGTGGGAGGAGCTTGACCGTATGGTACGTAAAAAGTGCCCATCAAGCCAATCCAACATGTGGGAGGAGCTTTGGCAAGCATCGGATGAAATCTCTTTAGATCACCTCAACAAATGACAACTAGAATGCCAGAGGTCTGCAAGGCTGAAATTGCTGCAAATTGAGGATTGTTTGAAGGACAACATTATTATTGAATTCAAAATGTATTATTTCTAACCTTGTAATTTAATATATATTTCCTATTCAAAATGATTTCATGTGTTTCTGTGAAAAACAAGGACATTTTTAAGTGACCCTAAAACTTTGAACAGTAGTGTAAATATTCTGTTTGATTTACAGTCATTCTGATTAAATTCTCTTTTGATAAAATGGCCGTGAAACCGTTTTGTTTTTACCTGAACACAACCCAAAAACCAAGGACATATTAGCCGACACAGTAGTTTGTTCGCCTTGTCGTGATTGGACTCGTTGCTTCAAAAACACTTTTAAGTGCCATTCCTGAAATGGATAACCTTGAAAGTGCCAAAGAGACAGTCTATTGGATGTGGAAAGCTAAATTGCCATATAGTGCATTGTTGTATAAGGTCATGTTTACATGTTTCCTGTTATGGACACTTCAATAGCTCAATAACGCCAGTTGTCTATTAGAAGTGCACAAGTCTGACCACGACGTGTGTTAGCCTTGATGAAAGCCACATATAAGCACATATTAGATGGATCAATAGCAGGCCCACGCATAGCCTTCTGAAGGTGAACTCCTTTTTGACAGGCTATTGACTAGACGACTACTTCTAAGTTGAATACCATTTCGACGGATGGACAAGAACATCACCTATCTGCACCGGATATCATCCATGTGCTAATGATCAAAACTACTTTTCAAATCAAAGCATCTTATCTGAAATGATGAACAATACTAGAAGTTGTCTTGGAGTTTATAAATGTACTTGTAAACTGGTTCTAGTATTTCTGCTGGTAACGTAAGTATATCAGTTGTATTTCTGTTAATCTGATTCTACTATAATGTTTAACTGGATGATGGGTTCATATCCAGACCTCCAGATAAACACTTGCACTGATGCCACTGAGTCTTTGTATGGATTTGTTTGCAAGAATAATTCCCATTATTATTTGATCAAATCATTACACTTGAATTGTGTGAAACAGCACTGCTGTCCCCAATTGAAATCTCAACTAGAAACAGCATCAAAAAAAGGTCTCAACATGCGACCGTTCGGAGGAAATCTGCTGATCCACGCAAGTCGGCAATAAAAACGATTTTATTAAAGTATATAAGTGAATGCAGACGGTACCGAATCTCACTCACTTTCCGGGCGAAATCAGAGCTGTTGAATTTCGTGTAGTCTTCCCCTGCCTCCACCGGTTTGTCAGACAGTTTCCGCTTCTGTCGAACAAACACGCGTTGCACACGGTTAAAACGTCACGCAAGGGACGCGCACAGAGACAACGACACAGTGACAATCGCAAACACACCAACCTCATCCTTCAACACATGTGAGACGCCTAAGAACCACCCTCATTCCCCAACACATGTGAGACGCACCTAAGAACCACCCTCATTCCCCAACACACGTGAGACACGCCTAAGAACCACAGCAGATCAACACTACAGTAAGACTCTGACATTACACTACTACAATGTCTTACCTTTATGGACAAAATCAATCAAGCACAATAAAGTGCATAGCATATCAAACGTGTGTGTAAATAAGAGTTACCAGTCAGTGTAAAGAAACAAACAGCCCACTTATAGATGCAGGAGAAGATACCTTTGAAGGAGGCTCCACCTCCTTGGGACTTGCGAGCTCAGGTAACCTGTTAGGAGGCAGATTACAGACGCACTGTTAGTCTGTTAATGACATGAGTGACTCACGCATAACCTACAAGAGAACACATCACTGTCCTAAAGGCACAATCTGCTGTTATAACTAAGATGTCATTTTCAGTGAAAGAGCTTCCCTCTGCCACTAATTTATCCAAATTCTGCGGTGACAGTTTCAACAACAGCTCAGTCGCGTTCGGTTTCGGGCTGAGTAAATTAAATTATAAGGCCATTCTAGATTGCCCTTTTAACATGATTAACACATATGAGTGGGTGATGTTTGTCCTTACTGCAGATGCTTGTGGAGAGTGACGCTCAGGTCTTCACTGATATAGTCAGATATCAGACCGTGTGCATACCGCAGGAAGTCCTCTGGGTTACAACAAACACAGGACAGGAAAGGGTTAATACCACAGAATGACACTGGTTCCATTGAACCACCAGAAACTGGCTGGGCAATCATTTACGAGCATCTACGTTAAAGAGTATAAGATCTACAGGTCTATTGCGGCCCGCTGTGGCTTCTAATATCTGCCATGGCTACAGCGCCATCTTCTGGTGAATATGACACCTACAGGCTAGGGAGAACATGACATCTCTAGACCAACTTGATAATATAAGTACAGACCCCTAGATCAGCACATGAGGAACTACTAGTCTGTCTGGGAAGTAGGACTCGACTCACCTTCCAGGTCCTCGGGCTCATGCTTGACCCGGACATACGTGGAGGACTTGACCCCATCTCCCACAGAGAGGTCGCGCTTTCTGAGGGTCTTGACGGTCCTCTCAGCCTGGAACAGGAAGCACACAGCCAGACAGACACACTGTTTACAGCAGAGTGGCAACTGTCCCCTGGAAACCCCCTAGGAGAACCAACCTCTGACTGAACTAATCAACGGGTTAATGACTGCCTGATTAGACCGACACAGCTGTGTTGACAGATAGCAGATTCTGGTATTGGTTCCATTAGAAAAGGGAAACAAGGAACATGAATGCCCTAATTCTGTTGAGTAAAATGCTCCTATATAAAGTACATAGCTAGTTTATATAGCCTAGAGGTCAAGAGCATCGGGCCAGTAAACTGCAAGGTTATTAATTGGATCCCGAGCAGACAAAGTACAGAACTGATCCTGATAATCGCCCTGGATCAGAGCACCGTCTAAACAACTAAACTGTAAATGTACCTTTTTCTGTAACCAATCCAAAGTCCTCTGCTGGCTGTAGCGGTGAAACTTCTGACTCCCCACATCTGAAAGAGCACCAGATGGAACAGGTGTGACACACACACACACACACACACACCTTGCTGAGCTCAGACACTCATCCTACAGCCATCAGAAGCCCTTGTAACAAGAGTTCTGCTGTCTGAAACTACATAATGTGTTGTGTTGTTCAGAAAACACTGCAGACACCCTGTGAGAAAGACTTGTTTCTGAGGAGAATCTAAATTCTCGGTAGCCATCTGTGCATCCTGTACACAGTGACCTCTGACCTTTCTCCTCAGCCACATGGTGCAAGGTGGCCAGGGAGCGTGTGCAGCTCAGAAGCCTAGTGCATGCTGGGAAGTCCTCATCCATTACCAACTGTTCCACAGGCTGGAATTTTCCCTGTAGCAGAGAAATTAAAAACATACTTAAAACGGGGCAAATTGAAAACATAACACTGTCATTGTTAAATTAGTTTTACTTTACTGGCTGCCAAAGTGAACTATTTGTCAAATCCTTTGTCAAATCATAACAGGCCCACAATCTAATTAATTTCAATTTTGAAATCTTCAGTTGTTGTTGTTGTTGCTTAACATTTAAGTCAGAAAATGAAATTGGCACACGCTACAAGACAGAAATTGACAGTCGGTCATTTCACTTGTATTGTAGTGGACATCAATAAATAATAAAAGCATCGTACTATTATTTATAACTAAACAAAGAAATACAAATATTATCCTAGTTGCAGTCAAATTTTGCTAGTGATCAATGAAGAGATCATGAGTTGCAATGCGACAATTTAAAACATTTCAAAATGATTAGTAAAAATCAGACTTCAAGCGTACCTCTTTACTGGCTTTAATCAGGTAAGGCAACAGGAGATAAAGGGGATCCAATGGAGTGACAAACAGAAGTCTCCCATCTGTTTAAAAAAAGAGGTATTTAACTACACAAAGTAGACCTTGCAATAGACCCATCAAGTTAAGTGGAAGTTACCTCTCTGCACTGTCTGGCCAATGAACCAAGAGTGGACATCCTCGTTAAAAGCTTTGACCTCATATAGTTCTCCATCACCACTGCCCAAAAGGTACAGAGATGCTGCGTCTAGAAACAAAAACAACACAATGCTACTTTCACTTGCTACGTAGAATAGAAATAGAATTGCAGAACTTGTCAGAAGTGGATTAAAGTTTCGTTTTCGATTCAAACCACTCCTACCGTTAGGAGGCTAACACGTTGTTCCATTGTGAAATGTGTTACTATCTAGTCTAGTTAGTTTAATTACTTGTTGAGGGGTTTCTGAGCCTGACAAAAGTGGGGTCACTGTCATCTGGCTTGGGCTTTTCCACGGCGGAGTCTGTGGACAGAAATACACAAACCGAGACACATATAAAAGATGACATGCAGTCCTTGTCAAGGAAGAAACTGTCTTCATACATTTGGTTTCAACGACACCGTGAAGCATGTCCATACTACTAGCCAACTGGGTGGCAAGATAAACCACTAAATGTATAACACATTAACTAATTAGGTAACGTTAGCCGCTCCACAGGATGTTACTAGGGTTAGCTGTCCTACATGATGATGCTACTAGGGTTAGCTAACTACACCAACTACATATGCATGATTTACATTAGCGGCAGCTGCTTACCTGCAGCAATAACAACCCATCTATCGTTCTGGGAATGCGGTGTGCGCTTTTTCTTAGTGGTCATTGTGTGTATATAACTAGTTAAATATAAATAGCTTGTGACGTTTTAAACAGTGCGGAGGAAATAGCTAGCAAAGTTTTAACGATTCACTCCGTAACAACAGTCGCACATCACCGCAACACGAGTAGTGCGCAGGATAGAAAGGGCGGGTAAAAACGGGTAATACCAATACCCCATAATGGTATAGCTGGGGGGTGGTATTGTATGATTGCTTTATTAACGCTTCTGGATGTGGATGAATACAGTGCCATGCTGTGAATACTACAGGAGGCATATGATCAGTTCAGGTGTTTGTGTAGTTCATATTTCACACGTGTTACCTCTGACGGTACATTTTAGTTAACTTTCAAGACCTGTGTCCCCCAGGAAAGAATGCGGAGTGAGACCTTCCATGACGTTACCTTAAAGGCACACGCTACAATAACAGACATCAGCTTAAAATGGGCTGTGGAAACTAGCAAAACACACTCACATTAACACTGTTGAATATGTTACTTCAAATGGATTTATTGATCAGAACATCTGCTTACTTTTGGATGAAATATCTGAATTTGTCAGCTTGTGCTTAGGGAATATAACAAATATCCACATTTATGGTTCAACACGATTCTATCTCAGAGATCTATGAGATGTATTGGACTACTTGGGGTCGTTTCTGTCAAAAATCTTGAATATGAAATGTTTTGTTTTGAAATTTTGGTAATTTGGCACGCATATCTAAAATAGTATTTTGGTTTGTCTATATTGTAAATTGATAAGAAAGCAGCCGTTTTAGGCCAAAAAACGTAATCTCTGTTGTTTATATTGGCTGATGGTCTTATATTTTACTCTGACTGAACTTTAGGTTACTTAAAACATCTGATTAGACATCAAGTATGCTTTTTATACATACTAGTCGCTCGGTCCTCTCTTATGTCTACTCACCTCGCTCTGTTCTTTCCTTTCAACCATCTTCTCCCCCACCTCTTTTCTGGCTGTCCTCTTCTCTCTCCCCTCCTTTTCCCATATGCACTCAACTCTATCTTCTCTCCCCCATCTACTGTTCTTCACCATCTCTAAATGATCTCCTGGAAGGCAGCTTACTCACTTTCAGGTCAATGTGTGTGTTTGTGGGTGGGGTCCATCTGCAACGCTTACATCTGACCATCCAATCAACCGACCCTTCATCAAGTAGTAACTATGTTCCAAATTGATCGTTTTCTTCTAAGTTCTGACTCTAGGGCTTCCTGCAGAAACCGTTTCTTACTTCTGTCACTAGATGGCGTCAGTGAACCATGACGAGAACCTCAGGCCCCAGGGCTTGTTGCTGAAACTTGTCCTAACAAACTTGTGCATTTTGTGAAGGA
The DNA here is from genome assembly GCA_029465975.1 of Dallia pectoralis. Classification (NCBI taxonomy): domain Eukaryota; kingdom Metazoa; phylum Chordata; class Actinopteri; order Esociformes; family Umbridae; genus Dallia; species Dallia pectoralis. The sequence continues at coordinate 24,507,466 of CM055731.1, read as the reverse complement.
CTGAAAGGCGGATCAGTCAGCACAGACATTTTGTATGAAAATTGTTATCCATTCGTTTGAAAGGGGGACCTGTATGCAAATTTAAAATTGTCGCTCTGGACAAGACAAGAGCATCTGCTAACTGACTAAAGTCTACCGGTTTTGGAGCTGTCAGACTTTAAGAGACAAGAACTCCACAAACAGAAATAAAGTAGATAGAACGCATAATGTTTCATATAGGATGTGACATTGTATCTCCCAGTGGGTTTCCTGTGAGTCACTTTTTTTTTCTTCCTTCACCATTCGATCTGATAAATAAGCTTGTGTGTGTGTTTCCACCACAGTTTGTTTATCCCAGTTGGCGTGCTGCCTTTATTTAGAGCAGCTGGTCTCTCTTCTGTTCATCCTCCCCAGCCAGACTGTTCCTGTGGATAAAATTATGCCTATGTTTGTCTCGGGGTTTTGGAGATGATGACATGTGTCCAGACACTAATGATAATGATATTAATGTAGATATGAAGAATGTGGTGAAGTGAGTGTCGTTACATGAGATAAAAATAAAAAAAATGCATGAAATATAAACTGTCAAATATAAAAAAAATAAAAAAAATGAAAGCAAAAAACTGTATACAGGTCTTACAAGCAACAATAACAGATTTGGAAGAAGGTTTGCCCAGCCGAGAAAATAGTGCCTTGTGTGGTTTTAAAAGCCCCAGTTAACACAGATAGTTCTATAGTAGGCCTATAGATGGACAGAAAAGGTGAAGAAAAGAAAAGAATAATCCTGTCTGTGAGTGCTTTTCTGTCTACAATACTTGTACAAACGTTCGATAAAGCGCTTACTAAGCTCACGTTGTGTTGGCCGGCTGGTCCCGACAGAGCTAAAGTGCGTGCGTGGGCCACGTATGCGCAACTAGGGCTACTGTGTCATGCCGATCGCTCCATCCTAGAGGCACCTGAAGCACAGATCGTTACAGAGACTCTAATTAGCCTGTTTGCTAACAAGAAGGGGAGGAGGGGTATGTGGGTTGGGCTTTCAAGCACTGCCATGGAGGAGTCTCTACGGTAGGGAACGCAACTTACCGGAAAGCTATGACAGCTACAGCACATCTACAGAGAGGATGTTTCATTTATCCGACTCCTGTCTGTTGTCTTTCCTTTTTCTGTTTGTTGTCCTTTCTTTCCCTCTTTTCTCTGTATTTCCTTATGGTTCGTGTTCTTATATTATATATATATAGGCCTATATATATATATATATTTGTTTTGTTGATGCGGCCTCAGGTTTCTGTGGTGATGGTGAGAAATAAAAGGAGTGGGATACAGTACATCACTTAAATGAATGCTAAATATGCTAATAATACCCTTCTGTTCTGAACTGACCTCACTTACTTCTGTTGCATTAAAACCACATCAGCCCTTTGATTGTTATTCGTTTGAAGTGCTAATGGTTTATAATCTGGGACAAACAGAGAGACAAAGAGACTAACAGACTGAGGGGGGGGAATTTGTCGATCTCAAATGTTTAATGTTCATTTACCAATGTTAGTTTGCACCACTGGAAAATATATCTTTGTTCCCCTTTCACCAGGTGTGTTTAATTCAGAGCAGCATAAAGTATTTTCAAATAAAACAAAACATCTGACCCCGGGACTGATCAGTGGCCAGACAGGCCAAACATTGAATGAAAGCGTTCTTTCAGTAGGTCCAAACGACAGTTGTTGGATTTCTGGAGGCTTCTCTGTGCGAGAACAATAAGGGCTTCTCTGATGGAGGATGGTCCCAGACGAAGAGACGGCAGGAGACAGCCAAGAGATCTGTCCACATGCACAAAGTGGCTATACATATAGTTCTGGTTCTGCTTATAGTTCTGGTTCTGCATATAGTTCTGGTTCTGCATATAGTTCTGGTTCTGCATATAGTTTTGTTTCTGTATATAGTTCTGGTTCTACATATAGTTCTGGTTCTGCATATAGTTCTGGTTCTACATATAGTTCTGGTTCTGCATATAGTTCTGGTTCTACATATAGTTCTGGTTCTGCATATAGTTCTGGTTCTGCATATAGTTCTGGTTCTGCATATAGTTCTGGTTCTGCATATAGTTCTGGTTCTGCATATAGTTCTGTTTCTGCATTTAGTTCTGTTTCTGCATATAGTTCTGTTTCTGCATATAGTTCTGTTTCTACATATAGTTCTGGTTCTGCATATGGTTCGGGCGAGGCGGTGTTAGGGAGCGTTGTGGTGACATGGCCACAAGCTGTCTCTCCACATAGGCTCCAATACAGCATGAGTCCAGACCAGGCCTTAGTTGTCCTTTGACAGTTTGGACCTCCCATGTCTTTCCTCCCATGTGTCTGTCTGTGTGGTGGTTTGGGCAGAGAGGAGAACCAGGGACCACATGTTCTACTGTCATGCAGAAAATAACGGAGTCTCACGTAAGATTGCATTTCTGCATGTTAACCTTTATTTAACCAGGTAGGGCGATTGAGAACAAATTCTCATTCTGCAACGGCGACCTGGCCAAGATAAGGCGAAAAAAATTGCCGAACAACATACAGTCACATTGAACATTTGACTGGACATTCATGTTCACAGATGTTTATAGTATGTCTGATGCTCCAACAGAACATTCTGAAGTGGGTTGGGTATCCCTTCATGAATACTATGTGTCCTAATATGACAGTATTGAGCTCTCAACAAACACACACACACTCAGATGTGGAGAATTCCCCCTTGGCAGCAGATACCTCTGAGTCATTGGGACTCCCTTTCTTTTCCAAATATGGTTAGAAACACAAAGGCCGGTGCAGAGTGGAACTCTATTGTGATGTCAGAACATCCAGTGAAATGGAACCATATTGTGATGTCAGAACATCCAGTGTAGTGGAACCATATTGTGATGTCAGAACATCCAGTGTAGTGGAACTCTATTGTGATGTCAGAACATCCAGTGAAGTGGAACTCTATTGTGATGTCAGAACATCCAGTGAAGTGGAACTCTATTGTGATGTCAGAACATCCAGTGAAGTGGAACTCTATTGTGATGTCAGTTTGCTGCAGAGTGAAAGTCTATTGTGATGTCAGAACATCCATTGAAGTGAAACTCTATTGTGATGTCAGTTTGTTGCAGAGTGGAAGTCTATTGTGATGTCAGAACATCCAGTGTAGTGGAACTCTATTGTGATGTCAGTTTGTTGCAGAGTGGAAGTCTATTGTGATGTCAGAACATTCGAACACCAGGGTTTAAACAACTTGTATACCAGGAGGAAATCATTCCTGATGTATGCTTGAAATAACATTCCCTGTGCTCCCTCTAAAGCAGGGGTGGGCAAACTAAGGCCCGCGAGCCGAATCCGGCCCTCGAGGCAGTTCCATCAGGCCCAGGTATTAAAACAGTTTTGAGAGGAATTACAAAACAACGTTGCAGTCCAATTGTAATGTTTCTGAATCTGAATTAAAGTTATTTAGATATAACACACCTCCAGTATATATGTTATGTGTATACATTTTAATTATTGCCCTTTTCTAGCCCAAAAATAATTTAGTATGAACAAATTACATAACAAATGTGGCCCTTCATATAATTTCAACGTGCTGATGTGGCCCCTGAGCTGAAATATTTGCCCTCCCCTGCTCTAAAGGATCTATGTGACACACACCTCCCCTGGTAAAGGATCTAGCACCAGTAAAGTCCATCTTCCCGTAAAACATTACCCCTCCCAGTGTCCCTCCAGGCACTAATCAGTTATTTCCCAGCATCGATGGGAATCACTTCTGTCCACTTGTCTGTCTGTCTGTCTTTTCATAATTATCCCTCTCTCCCGTGGTAATTGTACGCGAGCAGAATGGGACAGTAATATTCTATATGTCATAATGAGAGGTTTAAAGACAGTAGTGGAACCGCTGAACGTAACAGCCTCCACTTTGGGTCCCTCGAACAGTCTTATTCAGCCCACAAAGGGACTCTGCTGCTTGGCTAAACCCTTACTGATTGCCCCGATGCGTTGGCCTCTTTCCCTCCCTCAAGACTGTCTCTGTCCTCCCATCTAGAAGTTTCCACCCCGCAGAGTCTAGCTCCCTCCCCTTCACCACTATCCCTAACCCTAATTACTGTTTACCAGGAACAAGGTTCACACAAACACATACACACAGACACACAGACACACAGACACACACACACACACACACATGCATCTGGCTGTTTTTTAAGGAACTGTGTTACAGAGCTGATGTAACAGATACATCTGTGGACTGCTAGACAGCGACGATCCACAGACAACTCCCAGAGTCTCTCCGCTGGCAGAAATTAGAGACTCTTCAGCAAGTGAGCTGAGCTGTAATTAAAACAAACACTCATCAAGGAGAAAGCTTTCTGTAGATGTGTGTGTTTATTCGCTCGTTTTTATGAGAGCCTGGACCACAGAGGCACCCGTGGTGTTTCAAGGTTGTTTAAGGTCATGTTATAGTAGTAGTCAAATGTGTATTAGTTATAGTAGTAGTAGTCAAATGTGTATTAGTTATAGTAGTAGTAGTCAAATGTGTATTAGTTATAGTGGTAGTAGTCAAATGTGTATTAGTTGTAGTGGTAGTAGTCAAATGTGTATTAGTTGTAGTGGTAGTAGTCAAATGTGTATTAGTTGTAGTAGTAGTCAAATGTGTATTAGTTATAGTAGTAGTCAAATGTGTATTAGTTATAGTAGTAGTCAAATGCGTATTAGTTGTAGTGGTAGTCAAATGTGTATTAGTTATAGTAGTAGTCAAATGTGTATTAGTTATAGTAGTAGTCAAATGTGTATTAGTTATAGTAGTAGTCAAATGTGTATTAGTTATAGTAGTAGTCAAATGTGTATTAGTTATAGTAGTAGTCAAATGCGTATCAGTTGTAGTGGTAGTAGTCAAATGTGTATTAGTTATAGTAGTAGTAGTCAAATGTGTATTAGTTATAGTAGTAGTCAAATGTGTATTAGTTGTTGTGGTAGTAGTCAAATGTGTATTAGTTATAGTAGTAGTAGTCAAATGTGTATTAGTTATAGTAGTAGTCAAATGTGTATTAGTTATAGTGGTAGTAGTCAAATGTGTATTATTTATAGTAGTAGTCAAATGTGTATTAGTTATAGTAGTAGTCAAATGTGTATTATTTATAGTAGTAGTCAAATGTGTATTAGTTATAGTAGTAGTAGTCAAATGTGTATTAGTTGTAGTGGTAGTCAAATGTGTATTAGTTATAGTAGTAGTAGTCAAATGTGTATTAGTTATAGTAGTAGTCAAATGTGTACTCGTTATAGTAGTAGAAGTCAAATGTGTATTAGTTATAGTAGTAGTAGTCAAATGTGTATTAGTTATAGTAGTAGTCACATGTGTATTAGTTATAGTAGTAGTAGTCAAATGTGTATTAGTTATAGTAGTAGTCAAATGTGTATTAGTTATAGTAGTAGTCAAATATGTATTAGTTGTAGTGGTAGTAGTCAAATGTGTATTAGTTATAGTAGTAGTAGTCAAATGTGTATTAGTTATAGTAGTAGTCAAATGTGTATTCGTTATAGTGGTACTAGTCAAATCTGTATTAGTTATAGTAGTAGTCACATGTGTATTAGTTATAGTAGTAGTCAAATGTGTATTAGTTATAGTAGTAGTCAAATGTGTATTAGTTGTAGTGGTAGTAGTCAAATGTGTATTAGTTATAGTAGTAGTAGTCAAATGTGTATTAGTTATAGTAGTAGTCAAATGTGTATTAGTTGTAGTGGCAGTAGTCAAATGTGTATTAGTTATAGTAGTAGTAGTCAAATGTGTATTTGTTATAGAGGTAGTAGTCAAATGTGTATTAGTTATAGTAGTAGTAGTCAAATCTGTATTAGTTATAGTGGTAGTCAAATGTGTATTAGTTATAGTGGTAGTAGTCAAATGTGTATTAGTTATAGTAGTAGTCAAATGTGTATTAGTTATAGTAGTAGTCAAATGTGTATTAGTTATAGTAGTAGTCAAATGTGTATTAGTTGTAGTGGTAGTAGTCAAATGTGTATTAGTTATAGTAGTAGTAGTCAAATGTGTATTAGTTATAGTAGTAGTCAAATGTGTATTAGTTGTAGTGGTAGTAGTCAAATGTGTATTAGTTATAGTAGTAGTAGTCAAATGTGTATTAGTTATAGTAGTAGTCAAATGTGTATTAGTTATAGTGGTAGTAGTCAAATGTGTATTATTTATAGTAGTAGTCAAATGTGTATTAGTTTTAGTAGTAGTCAAATGTGTATTAATTGTAGTGGTAGTAGTCAAATGTGTATTAGTTATAGTAGTAGTCAAATGTGTATTAGTTGTAGTGGTAGTAGTCAAATGTGTATTAGTTATAGTAGTAGTCACATGTGTATTAGTTATAGTAGTAGTCAAATGTGTATTAGTTATAGTCGTAGTCAAATGTGTATTAGTTGTAGTGGTAGTAGTCAAATGTGTATTAGTTATAGTAGTAGTAGTCAAATGTGTATTAGTTATAGTAGTAGTCAAATGTGTATTAGTTGTAGTGGCAGTAGTCAAATGTGTATTAGTTATAGTAGTAGTAGTCAAATGTGTATTAGTTATAGTAGTAGTCAAATGTGTATTAGTTGTAGTGGTAGTAGTCAAATGTGTATTAGTTATAGTAGTAGTAGTCAAATGTGTATTAGTTATAGTAGTAGTCAAATGTGTATTAGTTATAGTGGTAGTAGTAAAATGTGTATTATTTATAGTAGTAGTCAAATGTGTATTAGTTTTAGTAGTAGTCAAATGTGTATTAATTGTAGTGGTAGTAGTCAAATGTGTATTAGTTATAGTAGTAGTCAAATGTGTATTAGTTTTAGTAGTAGTCAAATGTGTATTAGTTGTAGTGGTAGTAGTCAAATGTGTATTAGTTATAGTAGTAGTAGTCAAATGTGTATTAGTTATAGTAGTAGTCAAATGTGTATTAGTTATAGTAGTAGTAGTCAAAAGTGTATTATTTATAGTAGTAGTCAAATGTGTATTAGTTATAGTAGTAGTCAAATGTGTATTAGTTGTAGTGGTAGTAGTCAAATGTGTATTAGTTATAGTAGTAGTAGTCAAATGTGTATTAGTTATAGTAGTAGTCAAATGTGTATTAGTTGTAGTGGTAGTAGTCAAATGTGTATTAGTTATAGTAGTAGTCACATGTGTATTAGTTATAGTAGTAGTAGTCAAATGTGTATTAGTTATAGTAGTAGTCAAATGTGTATTAGTTGTAGTGGTAGTAGTCAAATGTGTATTAGTTATAGTAGTAGTCACATGTGTATTAGTTATAGTAGTAGTAGTCAAATGTGTATTAGTTATAGTAGTAGTCAAATGTGTATTAGTTATAGTAGTAGTAGTCAAATGTGTATTATTTATATTAGTAGTCAAATGTGTATTATTTATAGTAGTAGTCAAATGTGTATTAGTTATAGTAGTAGTCAAATGTGTATTAGTTGTAGTGGTAGTAGTCAAATGTGTATTATTTATAGTAGTAGTCAAATGTGTATTAGTTATAGTAGTAGTCAAATGTGTATTAGTTGTAGTGGTAGTAGTCAAATGTGTATTAGTTATAGTAGTAGTAGTCAAATGTGTATTAGTTATAGTAGTAATCAAATGTGTATTAGTTGTAGTGGTAGTAGTCAAATGTGTATTAGTTATAGTGGTAGTAGTCAAATGTGTATTAGTTATAGTAGTAGTCACATGTGTATTAGTTATAGTAGTAGTAGTCAAATGTGTATTAGTTATAGTAGTAGTAGTCAAATGTGTATTAGTTATAGTGGTAGTAGTCAAATGTGTATTAGTTATAGTAGTAGTCAAATGTGTATTAGTTATAGTGGTAGTAGTCAAATGTGTATTAGTTATAGTAGTAGTCAAATGTGTATTAGTTATAGTGGTAGTAGTCAAATGTGTATTAGTTATAGTAGTAGTCACATGTGTATTAGTTATAGTAGTAGTAGTCAAATGTGTATTAGTTATAGTAGTAGTAGTCAAATGTGTATTAGTTATAGTGGTAGTAGTCAAATGTGTATTAGTTATAGTAGTAGTCACATGTGTATTAGTTATAGTAGTAGTAGTCAAATGTGTATTAGTTATAGTAGTAGTCAAATGTGTATTAGTTATAGTAGTAGTAGTCAAAAGTGTATTATTTATAGTAGTAGTCAAATGTGTATTAGTTATAGTAGTAGTCAAATGTGTATTAGTTGTAGTGGTAGTAGTCAAATGTGTATTAGTTATAGTAGTAGTAGTCAAATGTGTATTAGTTATAGTAGTAGTCAAATGTGTATTAGTTGTAGTGGTAGTAGTCAAATGTGTATTAGTTATAGTAGTAGTCACATGTGTATTAGTTATAGTAGTAGTAGTCAAATGTGTATTAGTTATAGTAGTAGTCAAATGTGTATTAGTTGTAGTGGTAGTAGTCAAATGTGTATTAGTTATAGTAGTAGTCACATGTTATAGTAGTAGTAGTCAAATGTGTATTAGTTATAGTAGTAGTCAAATGTGTATTAGTTATAGTAGTAGTAGTCAAATGTGTATTATTTATAGTAGTAGTCAAATGTGTATTATTTATAGTAGTAGTCAAATGTGTATTAGTTATAGTAGTAGTCAAATGTGTATTAGTTGTAGTGGTAGTAGTCAAATGTGTATTATTTATAGTAGTAGTCAAATGTGTATTAGTTATAGTAGTAGTCAAATGTGTATTAGTTGTAGTGGTAGTAGTCAAATGTGTATTAGTTATAGTAGTAGTAGTCAAATGTGTATTAGTTATAGTAGTAATCAAATGTGTATTAGTTGTAGTGGTAGTAGTCAAATGTGTATTAGTTATAGTGGTAGTAGTCAAATGTGTATTAGTTATAGTAGTAGTCACATGTGTATTAGTTATAGTAGTAGTAGTCAAATGTGTATTAGTTATAGTAGTAGTAGTCAAATGTGTATTAGTTATAGTGGTAGTAGTCAAATGTGTATTAGTTATAGTAGTAGTAGTCAAATGTGTATTAGTTATAGTGGTAGTAGTCAAATGTGTATTAGTTATAGTAGTAGTCAAATGTGTATTAGTTATAGTGGTAGTAGTCAAATGTGTATTAGTTATAGTAGTAGTCACATGTGTATTAGTTATAGTAGTAGTAGTCAAATGTGTATTAGTTATAGTAGTAGTAGTCAAATGTGTATTAGTTATAGTGGTAGTAGTCAAATGTGTATTCGTTATAGTAGTAGTCACATGTGTATTAGTTATAGTAGTAGTAGTCAAATGTGTATTAGTTATAGTGGTAGTAGTCAAATGTGTATTAGTTATAGTAGTAGTCAAATGTGTATTAGTTATAGTGGTAGTAGTCAAATGTGTATTAGTTATAGTAGTAGTCACATGTGTATTAGTTATAGTAGTAGTAGTCAAATGTGTATTAGTTATAGTGGTAGTAGTCAAATGTGTATTAGTTATAGTAGTAGTTACATGTGTATTTTTCTCCCTCCTTTTTTCTTCACCCCTCACCCTACCTTCTGCATCGCCCTCCTTTCTCTCTAACTCTCCATGAAACATTCGATTTATCTATAAATGTATAGACCTCTGTGGCCACGTGTTACTGAGGTGTAAAACTTCACATCCAGGTTCACAGGCTCCAGGTTCACAGGCTCCAGGTTCACAGGCTCCAGGTTCACAGGCTCCAGGTTCACAGGCTCCAGGTTCACAGGCTCCAGGTTCACAGGCTCCAGGTTCACAGGCTCCAGGTTCACAGGCTCCAGATTCACAGGCTCCAGGTTCACAGGCTCCAGATTCACAGGCTCCAGGTTCACAGGCTCCAGGTTCACAGGCTCCAGGTTCACAGGCTCCAGATTCACAGGCTCCAGGTTCACAGGCTCCAGGTTCACAGGCTCCAGGTTCACAGGCTCCAGGTTCACAGGCTCCAGCACACTGTCGACAGCCATGGCCATTAACAGATTATCTTTCACCGGCTTGCCAGCATGGATTGTGAATAAACTGATTCCAGACACCATAGAAATCTCTGAGGGGCGGACGGGGTGAACACATTCTGTAGTAATGACACAGCACTGTGCTGTCTCTGAGCAACACCACATTACTAAAATGAAAACATCTAAAAATAAATGTACATAAGAGGTCAGCATGGAAGAGATGTATCCAAAGTGTTTAAAAGGGTCCCGGGTCTGTGCCCTAGGGAACCGCCGGTCCACATGTACTGCTGCAGCATGGGTTTGAATCTGCAAGTCAAACAGTCTCCTCTATTTCTTTTCCTACTTTTTCCTTCAAATATTTTTTTTATACAAAAATGGGTCCTATGTGTATGTTTGTCAGTGTGATCCTTCATCCAGGTCTCTATAAGATGGCCTTTTCTCATAGAGGCGTCCAGCCACATGCCTGATCTTAATCCACTAGATGGAAACAAACAGGCAATGATGCTTGTCAGTCCTTCACAAAGGTCATTGGGTCGACATAACCTCACGCACAGCGCTTTTAGAGAGATCCGGTAAAACAGTAAACATTTTTGTGGAGTCACCTTTAATTAAATTGTGGACATTTGTTTTTGGCTTGACCACATCAAAAGGGAGACATCAACTATAATTATTGTGATGGTTGAATAAATCCGTAAATAGTATATTTGTGCTAAACGGCTCCATCAACAAAGTGGTCTGAAACCAAAATCCTCATCCTTAATCGACTGGGTTGCTGATGGACGGATGGTAAACGGATGAAATAACGGATGAGGTTATAGAGAAACAGGGCGATAAATGGATCATATTGAGTGTACGCCCTGAGACTGAAGATCAGAAGCATGTCTTCATTTAGGTCTTACCTCAGAAGACGAATGGAGTCGGTGTTAGAGTAAAACAGTCTCTTAGTGAAATTGTTCATATGATGGATCTGTGCATTTAAGGCAACGGAACCTGTCATTTTTACTCCGGAGCCAAATCAATCTCATCATCATTTAATACGTTCTTCAGCCCAAGATCGAAAATTCCACTCGCCGGACACCGCCAGAGCAACGACATTTTAACCCAACACGCGTGGTCGACAAACAGATTGGCATTTTAAGCAGATTTGTGTCTAACAAAAGCTTAAGATGCTTTATGACAGAATACATTACCTGAAAGACAGACCTGAGACACACTGGGTAAAAATTTGGACATCATATTTCGTGCCTAGAAAGACAAGAACCGGACCCAGACCCCACATTGGCCCTAGAAACACAAGAACCGGACCCAGACCCCACATTGGCCCTAGAAACACAAGAACCGGATCCAGGCCCCACATTGGCCCTAGAAACACAAGAACCGGATCCAGGCCCCACATTGGCCCTAGAAACACAAGAACCGGATCCAGGCCCCACATTGGCCCTAGAAAGACAAGAACCGGACCCAGACCCCACATTGGCCCTGCTTCGGTCCGACTGTACTGAAACAAGGGCTGTCATACTAAGAGGAACAGAGACTACAGAGAATACATGGTAAATCATGATTAATTCAAACATTTGTCTGGTCTTCACAAACTAGTTTTTTGGGCTTCGGGTTATAATGGGGTTAGTGATTAGGGATTAGAAAGAAGTTTGAATGGAGCTCAATGCGCGTTGTTGGGCTAACACTGCCATTTAACCACTTGTTTTTATTTATTATATTACAATAACTTTACATTTTACATTTTCCCCAGAAGCAGAGAGCGGCAAAATGAGGTAGTGGTCTGATTGGCTAAACACTGTGTGGACACTTTAATTTAAACATTTTCTAGTTTGTCACGTGTAGCCCTCTAAGTGCCATTCCGGGATTACATCTAGCACATTTTTGGGATTAGATCTAGCAACCTATAGGAATTACATCTAGCAACCTTCTTGGATTAGATCTTGCAACCTTCAGGTATTACTAATGCAACTTTCAGGAATTACATCTAGCAACCATTCAGGGATTAGATCAAGCAACCTTTCAGGGATTAGATCCAGCAACCTTTCAGGGATTAGATCTAGCAACCATTCAGGGATTAGATCTAGCAACCTTTCAGGGATTAGATCTAGCAACCATTCAGGGATTAGATCCAGCAGCCTTTCAGGGATTAGATCTAGCAACCATTCAGGGATTAGATCTAGCAACCTTTCAGGGATTAGATCTAGCAATCATTCAGGGATTAGATCTAGCAACCTTTCAGGGATTAGATCTAGCAACCTTTCAGGGATTAGATCTAGCAACCATTCAGGGATTAGATCTAGCAACCTTTCAGGGATTAGATCCAGCAACCTTTCAGGGATTAGATCTAGCAACCTTTCAGGGATTAGATCTAGCAACCATTCAGGGATTATATCTAGCAACCTTTCAGGGATTAGATCTAGCAACCATTCAGGGATTAGATCCAGCAGCCTTTCAGGGATTAGATCTAGCAACCATTCAGGGATTAGATCTAGCAACCTTTCAGGGATTAGATCTAGCAATCATTCAGGGATTAGATCTAGCAACCTTTCAGGGATTAGATCTAGCAACCATTCAGGGATTAGATCTAGCAACCATTCAGGGATTAGATCAAGCAACCTTTCAGGGATTAGATCTAGCAACCTTTCAGGTATTAGATCTAGCAATCGTTCAGTTATTGAGCAGAAGTTACAACTGCTAGGCTACCTGTCAATTATTTTTGCTCTGAAATAACATGCTGTACAGGAAATTATAAGGTATTGACAAGTTACAGGTTAATGAAACTGCTTTATCCTGGCAAAAGCCTTTTACCATCTATCTTTGCCAAATGTAATTGAGAAAAAAACAATACCAGGACCATCTCCCGTTTCTTGTTTTCTGAGAATTTAACCAAACAAAGTATCTTTATTCTGATTCGTCAGCTTCTCTGCATTATGCAAGTGCCCCTGGGTTTGGGTGTCAATTATCTGCAGGTAAAAGTGTGACCTCAGTCCAGCCAAACACCACGTGTGCCAAAGTCACCCCAGCCCACAGCGATGACATCATGCATAATGATGTCATCCTAGAATTTCAGACCCTCTCCCATTCCTGCTTACGCTGACAGGATTAGTTAATAAACACACACGTGCACACACACACACAAACACACACAAATGCACAAACACACACACACAAAAACACACACAAACACTCACAGGCAGACAGAGCCACTGTATAGCGTCAGTAGTGATGTAAACAGAACAAAACACACAACAGAAAACAACTCAGAACACAACCGCCAACAGAACACATATGGGCAATGCTATGCCTTCAGGCTACAAAATAAATCAAGCAAGTATCCAACTAAACGGGTCTAATAAGAAGCTGCAAGCTTTTTTATTTTTTGACATGAGCCAGACCACAGTTTCTCATCTCCTGCCCTGCCAATAAAAAGCTCCCTTTTTTGCTTTTCGGTGCCTATCACCTTGGAACTACTTTCATCTTTGTACCAGTGTGTTAATTTTCTAAAGCGTGTACATACAGAACACCTGATGAGTTGCAAATCCCAATCACAAATATAACAGACTGTCTTTTTCTTTTTGTCTCTTTTGAGTATTTTGTAAACACTGCTCCACTGTACTTCAGTACAGAATTGGCTGTGTTAGGGGTGTGTACTAATACTTTCAATTTAGCATATGGTTTAACAGCATTTTCCCAGGATCATGAGCTCTAGTGAGCTTGGCGAATAGCCAGCAAGTCATCCATGTTGATTTACTAAGGTGGACAGCTAGCAATTCTGATATGAACAGCTTATGAAAAGACAAATAGGTTGAAAAACTTGCAAGATTTCTTTACTTAGAAAACCCTCCTGATCTTACATGCACTTTTCTTTGTTTTGCTTACATGATGTTAGCTTATATACCACCCTGATCAGCTAGCATGCTAGCCTACCACCCAACATAAGAGCCAAATGTTAGCTTATCAACCACCCTGACTGGCTAGCATGCTAGCCTACCACCCCACATAAGAGACAAATGCAGTTTATTCCACAAAAACTTGAAAAGTACACACAATACAAACAATAACCAGCCAGGACTTAAACAGACTATATACACAGGCAAATTAGGAAACTTGACACAGGTGAGTGGAAAGACAGGTTAGTATGAAGACACTGATTGGCTGAGTGGAAGACAGGAAGAAAAGAGCAAATACAAATGGCATGCCAGGATGAGACAAGACCACAAACAGAAACGCTTGCGATCCCGTTCGGCTGGAGCCATTACAGACACAAATTGTTAGTTTTCTCCTCTACTAGGTTAAGCCAGCTACCTAGGGTTTGACCCCTGTTCTTAATTCAATCTGTGAAACAAAAACAAACTCACCCCCCCTCCACACACACACACACGTATACACATACATACACACACATACATGGACTCCCCTATGGGACTGGTGCCCATTCCCTGACCTTTGTAAATATGTGTCTAATTTGAAACATATGGTGGCAAATTGGAAACACATAGCTTTTAAAACAGCAGACTTTTCTTTTTCACATGCTAGCTAATTCCTCCCTCGAGATCCAATCGGCTGCACTGACCCAAAACATGTCAGTGCCAAGGTAGGGGAAGGAGAACAGGAAAAAGGGAGATGGGGGAGATGGGGGAGGGGGTCAGGGGAAGGGTGGTTGAAGAGACGTGAGAGAGGAAGTGGAACGCTGTCCTCCCCACACACACATACGCACACATACACACGCATACACATACGCACACATGCACACACATACACACGCACACACATACATACGCACACAGGTGGACATTTTTCCACAGATAATTCATGAGAGCAGGTGCAGCCTGTGTGTGTTCCTGAGTGTTGTTTGCAAAGTTGTGTGTGTGTGTGGTTGTTTGTGTTTGCATGGTTGTGTGTGGGGGGGGGGGGTTATGGCTGATGTTCTCAGAGATGGGATGTAATTAACAAGGTCTACACCTGTCATCTTCCATCTAACTTCACACTCCCCTCTTATCTTTTGTATACCTATACAGACACACACATACTCGCTAACACACCCACACACACATTCCTACCTTGATCCTTTATAATGTAGAGGCCCTTGCTGCATCTCCATGCTAAGACAGAGCCTCATCTCTGGGCTGAGTTCAGGAGTGATGCCCCTGGAGGCTGGAGCAGGTGGAGGTGGCGGGTGTCCTGGCTCTGACTCGGGGGACAGGCGGGGAGACGGCACGACTCAAGCCTCCTTACCTCAGATGCTAATTATAGAACTCATGATGTGATCCCCGTGAGTCACACACACACACACACACTCACACACACCGGCCACACAAACACACACATCGTTCGTGACACAGTCAGAATACACTCATCCGGCCAGCTCCCCCTCACACACATCTAAACACTGTGAGTATTACAGTATGTGTCATCCTTATGTGTCAGATAACGAACATGCCAAACCCGGCCACAACAAGACAAAGACAGTCATGATATCCAGCCTCTCTGTACTGTTTTACATTATAATCATTGGGCCCCATACACATTACCAGACAGGGTCCTGCATGAGGGGGCCCCATACACATTACCAGACAGGGTCCTGCATGAGGGGGCCCCATACACATTAACAGACAGGGTCCTGCATGATGGGGCCCCATACACATTACCAGACAGGGTCCTGCATGAGGGGGCCCCATACACATTAACAGACAGGTTTCTGCATGATGGGGCCCCATACACATTAACAGACAGGGTCCTGCATGAGGGGGCCCCATACACATTAACAGACAGGGTCCTGCATGATGGGGCCCCATACACATTAACAGACAGGGTCCTGCATGAGGGGGCCCCATACACATTAACAGACAGGGTCCTGCATGAGGGGGCCCCATACATATTAACAGACAGGGTCCTGCATGATGGGGCCCCATACACATTAACAGACAGGGTCCTGCATGAGGGGGCCCCATACATATTAACAGACAGGGTCCTGCATGATGGGGCCCTATACACATTGTCTTCACCTTAGCTGAGGAATGTGGGACATTACTTAAAATGTATGAATCTTAGGAGTACGTCTGTGGTAAATTCAATTTATTAGACATGATTTAGAAAGGCAGCTGTCTTCAGATGTTTCTTCCATCATCTACAATCTCTCTTCCCGAACCTTCAACCTTCCATCCATCTCTCTGGGTCTCTCAGTCTCATTCACATGACCCATTCTCATTCTGCGTCATCAACTTATTTCTCTCCTTGCTTTATTCCTGTTTCTCTCTCAACCTCAATCTCATACTAACTGACTCCTATCTTCTTCCCTCCATTTCTCTGATCCTGTTTCTCCCTCACTCCATTCATCTCACTTATTTTCTCCATCTCTTTTCTTCCGTTTCTGCCTCACTCCATTCCTGTCTTTCCTTCCATCTATCTCTCTCTTTCTTTCTCCCTCATTCCATCCTTCTCAACTGGGCCCAGTCAGTGAGCCAGTAAGCAAAACTGTCAGCCAGTCAGTCAGCCAGTTAATGAGTCAGGCAGCCAGTCAGCCAGTCAGTCAGTCAGTGAGTCTGTCAGCCAGTCAGGTAGCCAGTCAGTGAGTCAGGCAGCCAGTCAGTCAGTGAGTCTGTCAGAAAGTCAGCCAGTCCGTCAGCCAGTCAGTCAATCAGCCAGTCAGTGAGTCAGGCAGCCAGTTAGGCAGCCAGTCAGGCAGTTTTTCAGCCAGTCAGTCAGTCTTTCAGCCGGTCAGTCAGTCTGGGCATGCCTGTAATGGCCTTCATCTTCAGCCTTCATCTTCCTCTTTGCTCCCTCTGTTTATACTCACCAGTGTTTCTTTCCTCATTTTGCTATACCTTTTTCTTTGTCCTCTTCATCACTCCTCTCTGTTCCTCTTCATCTCACCTCTCCATTCTTCTCCATCACTCCTCTCTGTTTATCTATCACTCTATCACTACACCACCTATCTGCCCCTCCGTCTCCACTCATCCACCCGGTCATACTCCTCTAACCTCTCTCTACATCTCCTGTTCCCTCTCTCCTGTCCATCCTCATTCATCCCCTCTACCCCCCCCTCTCTCTTCTCCTTCTCCTTCCCCCGTCTCTTCCTCTCTCTTTTTAATTGGTAAATCCCTGTAGACAGTGGGGCCAGTCATTTGGGTGTCTGGCCGTTGGTTTAGAGCAGCACCTTCCCACTAAACAAACGGGAGAAGGAGGAGAGAGGGGAGGGGTGACACCGCATTGTGATGTCATCCAAAATGACATCATCCTTCGGTCAGGGGGGAGAGAGAGAGAGAGAGAGAATGGGAGAGAGACAAAGAGAGCTAATCTATCATCAATATTTACATTAATCCTACTTTATCTGTCTTTTGTCTTTCAATCCTTCCTTGTCTTTTCTTTTTTGTGTTCATTTTATTAATTTCTCCCTTAACACACACGCATGCACACACACACACTGTTACACACACAAACACAGACAATGTCCCACTCTGGTTTATCTCTGTGTGATTCCTTATATGTCCACTGTGCTGTGCTGTTCTCCGCTGTGTGTCCCCAGTAAGCCTCAACACTCTAGGGCACAGGTGTCAAACCGGTTCCATGGAGGGCCGAGTGTCTACAGGTCTTTGCTCTCACCTTGTTCTTGATTGATTAATTAGGTCACTAATTGGTAAGGTTCTATCCTCTACTGGTTGTTTAGGTCTGAACTGGGAACTAATTTAAATGAAAACCCAAAAACCTGCATACACTAGGCCCCCCGTGGAACCGGTTTGACATCCCCGCTCTAGGGTCTAGCCATCTCAAGTTACTGTAACATCGCAGGTTTTGCCAACTGCTAACACAGTGTATGCGTTCTATGAACAGTAAATACAAAACTATTTAGGTAAATACCAGAAGGAACACTATTTAAAACCAGCCTCAAAGCACTATTTGCTAATTTTTAAACAAAACCTGAGCCGTATTACTGTTGCAATTAATTGTTCTGACTTTTACTGAGGATGAGGACCAGCTTCAATCTGTCCATCTCTTTGTCTCTCTCTTTCTACCTGTCTGTCTGTGTTTTAACCTGTGTACTGACCTGTTGCTGACTGGGTCCAATGAGGGAACGTCTTGGTCTCGTCACTAAGGTGGATAAAGACAAATACCAACATGGACATGAGAGCAACTCTAATAGTAAAGAAGATGTCAACTATATGAGAGGATTCAGTCTCGCTGTCCAACCAGCTGTCACATCTGGAGCGATGAGGATTGGCGGGGAAGCCTGTGTGAATGGAAAGAGAGGTCTCAGATTCTAACCTAAAAAATATGTCTGAATGCTGACAAGTAGAAAAGCTGAAGGAAGTGAGAGAGTGGAGTATAGGGGGAGGGAGGATGGGAGGAGAGGGAGGAGGGTGAAGGAGGGGAGGAGAGGAAGGATGGGAGGAGAGGGAGGAGGGGAGGAGAGGGAGGAGGGGAGGAGAGGGAGGATGGGAGGAGAGTGAAGAAGAGGAGAGGGAGGAGGGGAGGAGAGGGAGGAGGGGAGGAGAGGGAGGAGGGTGAAGGAGGGGAGGAGAGGGAGGACGGGAGGAGAGGGAGGAGGGTGAAGGAGGGGAGTAGAGGAGAAGGAGAGGAGAGGGAGGAGGGTGAAGGAGGGGAGGAGAGGAGAAGGAGAGGAGAGGGAGGAGGGTGAAGGAGGGGAGGAGAGGAAGGATGGGAGGAGAGGGAGGAGGGGAGGAGATGGAGGATGGGAGGAGAGTGAAGAAGAGGAGAGGGAGGACGGGAGGAGAGTGAAGAAGAGGAGAGGGAGGACGGGAGGAAGAGAGAGAGGATGGGAGGAGAGGGAGGAGAGTGAAGAAGAGGAGAGGGAGGACGGGAGGAGAGTGAAGAAGAGGAGAGGGAGGACGGCAGGAGGAGAGGAAGGATGGGAGGAGAGGGAGGAGGGGAGGAGAGGGCAGACGGGAGGAGAGTGAAGGAGGGGAGGAGAGTGAAGGAGGGGAGGAGAGGGAGGGTGGGGAGGAGAGGAAGGAGGAGAGGAAGAAGGAGAGGAGAGGGAGGCTGAAATGAAAATACAACCGTCCTGTGAAAGTGTACAAAGTGCCACTCCACAGGCAATGTGTCCTCCTGGTGTGAATGAATGCAAATCACAAATAAACACAAAAAAGAGGTCACTCCAATTTGACACTCCAAATCAACGTACCAGGGCTAACAGACCACCCATACACTCACCTATAAACACACACAAACACACACAACGTACAAACACGATCGCACCAGACACACAAACATCTACTCACATCAAACACACAACAACACCACACATGCACAGCCACCCCCTTTAACGTGCACACGCACACGGGTACGCACACACACACGCACACACACACCGACTCACTAATAGCCAACACACATACACACCTTATCCCACGCACAAAGCATTGCAAACACATTGGGCTTGTGGAATAAACACGTTCATCAGCTCATGGCCAGATGTGAGGAATGACTGTCCTTACACACACACACAAGCACACACACCACATACACAAATACACACACACCACATACACAAATACACACACACCACATACACAAATACACACACACCACATAAACAAATACACACACACCACATACACAAATACACACACACCACATACACACAAACACACACACCACATACACACAAACACACACACCACATACACACAAACACACACACCACATACACACAAACACACACACCACACAAACACACACACCACATACACACAAACACACACACCACATACACAAATACACACACACCACATACACAAAAACACACACACCACATACACAAATACACACACACACACACACCACATACACAAACACACACACACACACACACATACACACACACCACATACACAAATACACACACACACACACACCACATACACAAACACACACACCACATACACAAATACACACACACCACATACACAAATACACACACACCACATACACAAATACACACACACACCACATACACAAACACACACACACACACACACCACATACACAAACACACACACACACACACACACCACATACACAAATACACACGTGTGATGATGGCCCACACACAAATGCTATTTAGAGCCCGGTTTGGCGTTACCATTGTGAACTTCCTCTTTGTCTTCCCACGCTCTCCTCCCATCACTCTGTTCTCTCTATCTCTCCATCTCTATCCCTCCATCTTTCTCATTCTTACATGAGGCATTAATTGGGTCACCCTCTTTCATTCATTTCCTCCCTTCTCCCGCCCCCTCCCTTCATATCTTCTGCCATGACTCTACCTGTCTCCATTAGAAGGAGATCCAGAACCTGACTCTACCTGTCTCCATTAGAAGGAGATCCAGAACCTGACTCTACCTGTCTCCATTAGAAGGAGATCCAGAACCTGACTCTACCTGTCTTCATCAGAAGGAGATCCAGAACCTGACTCCACCTGTCTCTATCAGAAGAAGTCCCAGAATGTAATCCATCTGTCTCCATTAGTGACCGAGAATGTGACTCTGCCTTTCTTCATTAGAGCCCCAGAACGTGATTCTGTCTTTCTTCATTAGAGCATCAGAACGTGACTCTGCCTTTCATCATTAGAGCCCCAGAACGTGACTCTGCCTTTCATCATTAGAGCATCAGAACGTGACTCTATCTGTCTTCATCCAAGGGAGTTTTGGTAAGATATACATCTGTTTGTGTACGAATGAAATAAACTACCTGGATACCTATTTCAGAAACGACTAGCTTCTCTTTTCTTTAGTTTTCATTGTTTAAAATGTATGTTACTGTAAAGAGGAAGTTGACTGGTAAAGCGTCTAGAGCTAAAGACACCAACACATTTGTGTGTGTGTGTGTGTGTGTGTGTGTGTGTGTGTGTGTGTGTGTGTGTGTGTGTGTGTGTGTGTGTGTGTGTGTGTGTGTGTGTGTGTGTGTGTGTGTGTGTGTGTGTGTGTGTGTGTGTGTGTGTGTGTGTGTGTGTGTGTGTGTGTGTGTGTGCGTGCGTGCGTGCGTGCGTGTTTTACTTCCTGTAGGTCTTCTAAGTGAATCCTGTTGACATACAAGTCTGATTCCCAGTTTTCCCATAGCTGTGTCATGTAAAAAACTGTTCTGTGATAAGAGAACTGTCCATAGAAAGCACCTTGAGTGAATGTTGGTCAGGCTTATACTAATTTAAAATCAGTTTTTTTATTACTTGTTACATTTAGAATTTTTTTAAAAATTGTCATTTAGCAACTTACACACTTACACACACACTTACACACAACTTATTAGTGCACACGTTGTTAGAGTGCCAGGTGAAAATAACACAGCATTTTTTTTAATTATAAAACTAAGACTAAAAAATTATGTTTTTGGTCACCGCAACAAAACTGCCAATACATGTCTAATTCTAAAAACTGCTAATGCTTGTTTAATTCTAAAGTTTCTAAATTTCATCTCTCTGTCACTGTTTGTCAGTCCTTCTATCTCTGTCCTTTCTTCAGTCTGTAGTGACTGTTTTCAGTCGATACCTTCTAAATATGACACACAAATACAGAGCATGGAAAAATAAGTGACTAAATAAATCTCTTGAATTTGTGCTGTTTTGGAGTGTGCTATTCATTTGACCTTGAACACTTGAAACTAGTGAACGGAACTAAGTTAACCTTGAAATGCAATTGAACCAAATCAGGAATCACCACTGACAACCGATTGACAGGGGATCCTCGAAACTGTGAAAGGGTAGATCGACAAGTACTCAGTGGGAAATTACCAGCAGTCAGTTTCTCTGAGGGACAGACAGGTCAAACACTCTAATTATCCTTCCATCCAAGTCTTCTCCTTCTCTCTTTCTCTCTGTGCGAGAGAGCAGCACCGTTCCAACTCACCAAGCAGCCGTCTCCTCTGACCTAGTTCTGACCAGGACCCAAGGAAGCCTCACCCAGTACTGCTCATACACGCGCACACACACAACACGTAACTGGCTTTTGAAACCACAGAGCCATAATCATGGACTATTTTTACAATTCATCTCATTAAAATGTGATTTTAAAACTGACCTTAACCGTAAACCAGGAATCAGTATTTGGAAAAAATATATAAGAAAAACTGATTCTCATCCATGTTTTACAGTTAAGAAGGTTCTGTTAAAAAGCTAAACGATGGTTGTGGAAAAATGCTACAATTAACAGTTGATTATTTTAGCAGACAGACCTTATCCAGAGCAACATACAATTTGGATTGCAAATATAATTGTATTCTTTTACAGGTAAGTATGACTTTGAACGCATTGTCATTTTCAGAATGTTTCTCTTGTTTTAGCCCGGTGTACAAGTCAAACCCAGAACCCTGGCATAACAGAGTCAAACCCAGAACCCGGGAATCACAGAGTCAAACCCAGAACCCCGGCATCACAGAGTCAAACCCAGAACCCGGGCATCACAGAGTCAAACCCAGAACCCTGGCTCCACAAAGTCAAACCCAGAACCCTGGCATAACAGAGTCAAAGCCAGAACCCTGGCATAACAGAGTCAAACCCAGAACCCTGGCATAACAGAGTCAAACCCATAACCCCGGCATCACAGAGTCAAACCCAGAACCCGGGAATCACAGAGTCAAACCCAGAACCCTGGCATAACAGAGTCAAACCCAGAACCCGGGAATCACAGAATCAAACCCAGAACCATGGCATAACAGAGTCAAACCCAGAACCCTGGCATAACAGAGTCAAACCCATAACCCCGGCATCACAGAGTCAAACCCAGAACCCGGGAATCACAGAGTCAAACCCAGAACCCTGGCATAACAGAGTCAAACCCAGAACCCGGGAATCACAGAATCAAACCCAGAACCATGGCATCACAGAGTCAAACCCAGAACCCTGGCATCACAGAGTCAAACCCAGAACCCTGGCATAACAGAGTCAAACCCAGAACCATGGCATCACAGAGTCAAACCCAGAACCCTGGTATAACAGAGTCAAACCCAGAACTCGGGGATCACAGAGTCAAACCCAGAACCCGGGAATCACAGAGTCAAACCCAGAACCCTGGCATCACAGAGTCAAACCCAGAACCATGGCATCACAGAGTCAAACCCAGAACCATGGCATCACAGGTAGAATGCTCTGCCACTCAGCTACACTGGACCCGACTGGGTTAAATGTAACCACTGAAATTCTGATGCAAAGAATGACCATCCATGGGTTCAAGTTATAGTCAGAAGAATGTGTTGAGGCAGTAAATTGTTTGCTTGAATTCGCTTTGTTTTCAGACATTTGGGTGAAACAAGCAGATATTCAGGGTTCTTATTGGGTACAGCAGTTTAACTCAACTCATTGGTATTCATGAGTTCTTCTCTCCAACAATCAGTTAATATATATATAATCTAAAGGCACAGAAAGGTTAGTAGAACCTCCAGAATTACCACGCTGTAAACTTTATGTCTGGCCTTAAATTAAGACCAGAAAACTCCTCTTTGTTTCAAATTTTGCATTTGTGTCTGTAGAATCACATTTTGTGGCTCTGGGCTTGCACTTTTAGGCAGCAGGCTGTAACTTTGGGACTGTGGCCTTAAACTTTTCACCTGAGGGGTTGCATTTTTTCTGTGGGCTGTAACTTTGGTGCTGTGAATATTAACTCTGGGGCTGTGGCTTTTAAATTTGGGGTGGTGGCCTTTGGGGCTGTGACCTTTGGGGCTGTGACCTTTGGGGCTGTGGCCTCTACATTTGGGTCTGTGGCCTTTGGTTCTGAGGGCTCATCACTGTACACACAGAAGCAGATCATTAGTTGATTTTACCACACTGTGACACAACACTTGTTAAGCAGAATGTAACTATTTTTTCCAGTACATTGTTTATAACATGGCTTGCACTAACCCATACGACTAAGACAAAGTTTTGTTTTCAAGACAGAAAACTGCGGGCGAATTCGATATTGTGCTGTATTCTTGTGAGTCGTTCACACATGTCGCTCCCCAGACAAACACACAGAAACGCAGACAGACTGAAAAACACAGATACACATCATAATGCACACACACACACACACACACACAGCATCAGCATATCAGTGTAATTCATCATACGAGCCCCCTTCACAACATGACCTTTTATTTCCCTGAAACTCTAAATAGCTGTTGCAATTTGGTTAGCCGACCAGTATTGTGGTGTCATTGTCTTATTGTAATAATTTCCATGGCAATCCTCGTCTCTTTAATTATAGTGGAGTGTACTGTTTGCAGAAGAAAACAAAAAACTGCATTGACTTTTTATAATGCAATGTTGTTATAGTAACTATTGCAGTATGAATGACTGGAGGTCAGTGTCATTAAAGACAGAGAATTTGCCATTGTGCACTTTCACCTTAACTTCATCCAGCTCTAAGCAGCTGTGCTGGGGTTCTGTTTAGGTTCTGTATGGGTTCTGTATGTCTGCATTGGCCGGCTGAGCAGGATGACTTCTACATTTGACATCCAACCAGGTGGGTCAGTAATGACGCTACGACCACAGTTCATTAGGGGAAATTGTGAGCGAACAATTCCAAAGGTTGTGAGGTCATTCATGTTGTGATGCTTTAGTTCGTACAAGGCTTTACAGAGCCGTAACACTGATTTTAACCATTCCTACATCTGCGTCTAGAAGGACTTGCTGTCTTTAAATATTCACCGTCACTTCACACAAAGCCTTTTAATTCAGCCAGTCGGGTTTCCGTCAGACAGTTCTCCTTTCTCCGCGTCATTGTTCAAAGTTTTCCCTCTTGTTTCAGCGCTAAAGAATCTGGAAGAAGTTTGAAGAATACGCACACACAGAGACACACGCACGTCACACACAAAGAGTCACAGGTCACGCGCACATGACACACACACACACACACAGGGAAAATCAAAGGCCTAGTCGTTTGGCGGGAGAAGGACATCCTGCCTGTATGTCACCCACAGATCTGTCTGCTCCTTTGAAGACAACCGTGCTGCGTTTGGAACACAAGTGGAACCAGGCACACAACAGTATGGCCTCTCTTTCAAACACATACACATACATTAGCAAGCACAGAATCTACCTAATTCTACCAGAGTGATTTGTTAATATTAACTTTTCTCTATATACTTTGAACAATCTAAATGTACCCAAAATTCGTGGCGCCACTTCATAACAACCTTTTGCGTTGAGTCTGAGTGCTGCTATATGCTGTGGCATTAATGACCTTTCTGTAGTCAGATCAGTCTTCTGATTTGCCTGTGTCATTTGCATTCTGACTGTGCGCCTGCCCACACGCACCATGCAAATGAGCTGATATTGCATTAGTGTGACCACTGAATAGAGAACAGCCGAGTGGCAAACAGGCAAAAATAATCGTTAACACACACACACACACACACACACACGCAATCAACGACAAAACATTAGCAGATTGGTAAGTGTGCGTGTATTATAAGTAGGTCAATAATAATAGGTCTATACACCGTGGAAATAAAAGACTCTTCGAATCGAAACGTTTAGTAAGACAAAAGTAATCAATAGCATGTTTGTACGCATTTCCAATATAACGAATTACGAATAATTTATTCCAGGGGAACAAGGATACACATGAGTGATGATCAATTTCACTCCACGACCGTCGCTTCTCTGTATATCACTCACTTTAAATGTGTTGAATGCCTGGCCTATACGAGGGTTAGTGTGCCTGAAATAATACAGGCTACATGTCAATAATATGTTTGATAAATCATGGAGGTATTGCTCCTGGTAAAAACAACAATTTCAAGATTAGCAACCCACTTGGAATATGAAGTGTTATATGTTTATGGTGACACTTTGAAACCGTATAGTTCTCTCCCACACAGCTTGTAACTTTAAAAAGCACGATGGTGGTGGGTTGAAAACAGGACTGCGTTCAGTTGCATGATGATACTTATACACTTAGTTTGTATGCAATAAGCCTACAGTATACCTCTGGTTTCAGTCTGTGGTGCCAGGACACCTGTTGCTCCGTATTGCAAAAACTATTATAGCTGGGAGCATTATTAGTATAGGCCTATGTAGGCTATACAAACAATGTTACTGACATATTGACAATTCCGTTGGTTTGACATGATTGGCTTGCTTCTAATATTTGCCTCACTTGAGCAGCATATATAATAATGTCACTACAACAGGGACTAAACCTGAAAAACACCGGTGGTCCTCGAAGAGTTTTGGACAGTGATTTGGTAGTTCATATGTTTGGGAACCGCTCAGCTATATAGGCCAACTGAGGTGCAGTCTAAATGCTTCGGGCTCATTTACACATTTGGAGGTGAGTGGAGGGCTACAAAAACTACAGCAGTCTCTGGAAATATCCAGGCGAGTGGTGTCGTGTGAGCGTGTGAAATGCGTAGAAAACGCAGGCAAATTTAATTTATATGAGGGCAACGTGGGCAGATTAATACAATTTTTTCACTTTGTTCTATCTACAGACCGTGTCAATGACAAGAAATTATAAATGCATGTTTTTTTGTATATTTTACTAGACATTTATTTATAAAATATCCCTCTTCCTTCTTCGAATTGCGCGAATTTCTAGTTTCATTTTAATATGTATACAATTGTATAACTCGTACTCAACATATTTACAAAAGTTGATTGGATTTCAAAGAGAAAGACATATACATGTTCGCAATATTAGAAAAACATTGCAATAACTTCCATTCACATTTGTTCTGGATATTTTTATTCATTTGATATGCATACTCTGATTATGTTTGATCTGACTTCAGACAGTGTGCCTCCCAACCACAAAAAATCGCTAGGTAATTACTATAGATTCGCCTAGGTTATCATATAAAAAAATCTGAATAAGTGATAACTAACCATATGCTTTCACATGCTGAATGAGAGGCAATTCAATATGAGCATGTTGTTTTTGTGTGTAAGCGAATTGATTCATACGAACCTATATCCCACACACGAACATACAAACCTATATCCCAAACAAACCGTATGTTAATGTGAACCATGACTATATGAATGTATTATTTAACACAGATTTTTTCGCTTTGATAAATTGTCTTGTTAGTGAAACAAACGCGCGATAATAAGGTCCGGAAACATGTTTCTGAATTATTTACACTCAACAGGGCCTGTTTTTTTAATAATAATAAAAAATTGCATATAAAAATGTACATACAGGTTATGTTAAAAATCCGGGAACCTGCATTGAAATTCATCTTCTAACATAGGTGTGAAATATAACTTTTCGAAGTCATATTTCAAAGTTTACGGTTGTCTCCTCAAATGCTCTATTCATTTAATTTGCTTTCGGTGTCGTGCTTTTGAAAAAAAAAGGAATAGGTAATTGCTGGAAAATCACCTCAGCTGTGCAAACAGTTATGAGCAAGAGCAATGTTTTTCTCTGCCATAAATAGAACACTGTTAGAAACAACTTCCTAAACGCTTCGTCTCTTCAAAAATAAAACTTTTTTGTGGTTTTGTGGGGCACTGGACTCTCCAGTAATACGTGCATAACATTGTTATAAGCTTTATTCAGACATTGGTAAACACAATGCCAAATAATAGACCATATGTATCCACTAGTTCACTTCTCCATTCATCATATTGCGAGTTTGGAGTTTCAGTGTATAATAGCATGCATGGGCCTATATGGTGAAAATACTTTTGAGTTTGAAGGGGTTTTGTGTGGAGAATAAGCTCACTGACGGACACAACTGGATATGATTTAGAAAAAAGATCCAACCTTGCATTTTGCGAGATAGAAGAAAAAGCATGCTATTTCTTTCAAGAAAAAAATCTAAATATGAAATGACATTGATTCGCCTCTGGATTGCTGTTAACTGTCGCTTTTATATAATTTACACACAATCAGAAACAGAAATAAATTGGAGCATTTAGTGGAAATTCACTCAAATGTAAGTTTTTGACAAAGAAATAGGCCTATCCCAACTGAACAAGAGGCTCTGATGAAACTGGATAATATAACCTAGTCCAAACGGCTTAATGTCTTTTATTTGATGTTCAACGTGTTTTTGTGACTACGTGTAGAAGCACTGAAGCACTTTGCATGTAATGAGTTTTTTTCTTGTATTTTTGTCGTTGCTTCAGTAGCCTACATTTAAGAAATATAAATAAACAAAACATATCTAATTCCGTGCAGGTTGAATTACGTTCTCTGAAAGTGCACGTAGTGACGTCGTATGTCTTAAGCTGCACCTTTCAGAATGATGTAATCTCATGGACAAGTCGGTCATGCATTGTTCTCAAAATGGGACAGTTTTCCGCGTGGCTAATTACATTTGCACGTGCGTGTTTGTTGAATCACAAGTCAACAGTGTCTATACTGTTGCATGCCTTTCTAGAGCATTTGGATTATTATTTTAAGATGATCTGGGGGCAGTCTAGCCTTTTGCCTCCCCCATAAGTGTAACATGAGGGTATTTATTGCTGATATTATAGCCCATTATAGGTTGTTGAGACACTAGAACACAGTATATTGTCCTGTTAGTGAGGTGCACCGGTGCAGACAGTGTTGTTTTATTTCCCTCAAAAGTTCCTTCCTCTGGATAGGACAGACTGCGTAATTGTTTGTGTAGCATTTGCGTTAAAGAAAGTCCGTCGCTTTGCCATATCAATAGTACAAAATAGACAAAGGAATCGTATATGAACGCAGTGGTGACAGTAATCCACCCCGGCTGTTGCCTGTCTACTTAGACTAATGAAACAGGGAGGAGGTGAGGGCTTCTTGATGGTGACCACATTACTACACGCTATCCTAACGCAACAACACGGTACCCGCACCACACCGACAAGCTGCTCCCCGTTGGATCTGAGCACACTCCGAGTGGTCTTTTGCTAACTATTTAGGGTTCACTCCGTTGCGAACACCCCATAGAACTTTCCAGTTTGCCAATTATTGGCGGAGCAACACCATTCAACCTATAGGCGTAGACTGAGTCATCACGACGATGTAGAAAGAGTTAGGCCCGGTTCTATATCTGCGGGTCATCTATACCGCTCCCGGTGTCTCTGTGCATGTCCCGGTTGCGCTGCGCTCGGCTGGCCCCCTGTAGCTTCCCCTTAATTGGTTCAGATCAGGACCATGTTGGTCTGAGTTTGGAGAAGTGCTGATTGTCCCATAGGCACGTGACACGATCTGATCAGACAATCCCATATATCTGATTTGAAACGAGGAGTTTTGTGCCTTGGCTATCGTGTGCGGACTACTGGAATGTTTTGCGCGTGTATACTGTCTATTCTTCCTCCCCTCTCGCTGGCTGGCTCTCTCGCTCCGCCTCCCCCCTTTCGCAACATTGACGCAACCTATAAATACTGGAACAAAAGAACAACTTCCTTGAAGCCTGCTGAAACTGCACTTAATCGGGACAGGGATCCTTGTTGTCAAATGAATGGGAATATCGAGCGGGGATCTCATCATATATGGGCCTTTATTTCTTGCAGCGTGTGGTGCTGTCAGGCCACTAGTACACTTGTCGTCGAGACGCATAGTAAGTGTCAATAACCATTCGTTCTCTTTCAACTTTTTGCTTTTGATGCCGAGATTGTTCTAGATCTCGCCAGGTGCGTTCCTTGATGGACTTCGATGTCAAATACAAATGACAATTTCGCTATGGGCTAAATGTTTGTTTGAGCTGTTTTCCTTTTGGGACTGTGACACAATTAAGTGCCTTTAGATTCATGTTTGAATGATTTTAATCTGCGCTTCAATAAAGCGAAGATGATCACATTTGTTTTGAGTGGGTAATACATTAACTAATCTCTTGAAGTGGTGAGCACTGGTGACATGTTGTCTTGTGTTGCCTACACATCTTTTTAAGAACGTATTCATTAGATTTTTGTAGGCTACATATTTTGCATTCATGCGTATATAGCCTACTTTTGTTCCCTTTCGATTAATATCACTGTTGCCAAATAATGGCGAGTAGCGGGTTTCATGCAAAGCCACAACTCCATATCATTTTGACTACTTGTCACTTTATTCACACCACCACCTCACTGCCGTGCATTCAAACGCTGGTCCGGTTTTTATTCCACCACTTTCGCAGCAAAAATGTTTTTTTGGTCCCATTTGCTTTGTCGCGTCTTGCTTTTCACTGTCGGAACAAAGGACTGGGGATAGTCGGTCGGTGTGGAGCGTCAGTGGAAAGCAGGCGGGCTGTTTACAATAATAACACGATCCCCGTGACGTCACCTGAGTGACAGCAGCCTCCGCCAGAGGTAAAGCAGCTCAACTGGAAGCAACTCGCTATATTTGGAA
This sequence comes from Dallia pectoralis, assembly GCA_029465975.1. Classification (NCBI taxonomy): domain Eukaryota; kingdom Metazoa; phylum Chordata; class Actinopteri; order Esociformes; family Umbridae; genus Dallia; species Dallia pectoralis. The sequence continues at coordinate 24,477,359 of CM055731.1, read as the reverse complement.
AATGGTTACATCATCGGTGTACAGCAGTCGTAAGGCGGGACTTCTGCAGGGATTCAAGAGCCTTTTGGATTTCAGACCGCCAAAGTGTGAGAGCAGTACATTGGAGAGTGTATATATCCTTTGAAAATCGTCAACATATTTTTAACAAAATGCCACATTCGGTTGAATTGTTTTTGCTGTTTTTGTTTGAACTGTGGAACAAATACTTCACCGCTGATATTTTTTTCTAGGCCATAAGAATGTCGTGTCACAACCGAGGGCTACTCCATACTGTTTGTAATTCACTATAGACATCTTTATTTGCACCAACATATCTGTAGTTCGACAAACAGGCTCTTAAAATTTGGCCTTGAAGGGCTGCCCCAGATTTAGTTTTAGCGCATTCCTGGAAGTTGATTAAACTAGCCATGTGTCTGAATCATCCTTTGGTTAGAGGGAGGGGATGAGATGTGTGAAATGTTTTGGTAATATAAGAATGGTGACATGCTGCACGCTTTAAACGAGCCTGTCTAAAGTTGGTCTGCATTGTGGAGCTTCCTTGCATATTGGTTGTGTATTGTGTCTAATGTAATTGTGTCTAGTTGTAATCCTGGCATTTTGGACAGAGCACTTAATGTGGTGTGTGTGTGTGTGTGTGTGTGTGTGTGTGTGTGTGTGTGTGTGTGAGACTGGACTGAGACAGACTGTCGCTGCTTGTGCAGAACGTCCTCCACTCGCCCAGCATGTGATATAATTTAGCGCACACAAAAAGGTCTATTTTCCTCTGCTAGACTACATACATGTCTATTTGTCACTAGCTGCTATTTTATCTAGTGTGTCTGTTATGATTATGTAGGGAATGTGCTGAACTTTGCACTTTTTATGCCGTGTCCACAGTGGCGTGTGTAAGAGAGAAGGGGGGAGAGAGATAGGGCTGGAGTGAAATACAAGGAAGTGCACTCAGAGCTAGTGTGACCAGGACATCGGCTTTGTGCTACAATGGGGTCAGAGTTCGCTGTGTTGCATTTTCAGGGTGACCTGGTAGCAACTATTAGTCATTGACAAACGTGATGTTGAACAAGTGCACAGGCTCCCCTTAAACCCAAGGGGAGGTGCCCCCTCCATACCCTGCTGACAGGGGTACAAGGGGGGCAGCTGCTACAGATATCTTTTGGAGAGAGGGGGAGGGGCTCTTGGGAGTGGCAGGGGAGAAATAGAGGGGGAGGGGCCCCTGGGAGAAATCAATGGAGTGTCTCTGTTGCCGCAATTCCACTGGTGCTTTAGCCTTGTACCAGGGCTACACTGGTGCTTTAGCCTTGTAACAGGGCTACACTGGTGCTTTCGCCTTGTACCAGGGCTACACTGGTGCTTTACCCTTGTACTAGGGCTACACTGGTGCTTTAGCCTTGTACCAGGGCTACACTGGTGCTTTAGCCTTGTAACAGGGCTACACTGGTGCTTTACCCATGCTATGGATACACTGATGATTTATGCTAATGCTAGCTATAAAATTAACAAGAACTAGCTGTGAAAGAGAACATGCAAGAAAGTACAGCAGACTAGTGCAAAATGAAAACTGTAGCACTGTCAAATCTAATCTACTGGACAGAACACAAAACACTACGACATTGATGCTTGGGTTACTGGATAGAACTCAAAACAATATTAGATTGATTGATTGATCAAGATCTAAGGACCTTTTGAATGAAGTTCTTAAGACCTGGAAGTTCTAAATTCTTCTCGGCCATGCAGGTTCTAAGGACCTGAATATGTTTTGAAGACCTTTTGAATAAAATGTATACCGTTACTAATGAGTTATAATGTTTTAAATGTACATCATGCCAGTAAACAGGTTGCTATGAATATAAAATACTTGTATTTTATTATTTTCTTTCATTTGTAAAGCACATTGACTGTTTCTATGCGTGAATTGTGCTATATAAATAACCTTGCTTGCTAAAATAATGTACCAATACATAAATGTACCAAAGATAGTGATCTTAACATCACTATCACTAAGTACACTGAAATGTACTAGTCCCAACTTAAATACACTTGTTCCCCGAAGAATTGATCGTAGTACGTGAATACATCATTTTAGTGTGTAAACAGGCCACATGACCCTCCCCAAACATTGTCTTTATCACAAGTTGACACTACTATGCAAACAAGCTGCCGTCCTATTCGCTCATCAGCTGATCGAGGCTGTCGAGTTGCACACTTCTCCATTTTAGAGTTTTAGAGAAGCGGCATTTCCTTTCACTATTCACTAAATGACTGCTACCTTGTTATTGTTTGATTACAAACACACTTTAAGTGGTGTTTTTTACTATGGATGCCAAAGAAAGGGATAGTAAAAGCATCCATATACTGTCTGCTATCCATTATGTCGCCTGTGAGCTCAGGGCTAGTGCCGTTGTGACAAAAATGCTTTTGAAGTAGTCAACGTTTTTCTTCACAATGAGTGCATCTTTACTGATGCCTGGGTCATCAGGGGTGATAAGCCACCAGAGTTGAGAGTTTCACGAAGTTGACGGTTGCAAAATGGTGGAAGGCCTGGACAGCAGCACTGCTCATGCGATGGCTTCTTGTTTGCCACTAGGGGCCTCAATCATTCTCTATGGGTGTGGCAGGGGGAAAGTGGCGTCTCTTATTTCGTGGGTCCGTCTACAGTGTGAGTTCTGGCAATGTGACACGGATCCATCTTGGAGCAGTCCTCCATTATCCCGTCATGGAGCCGGACGGACACCATGAGTGCTGGGAGTTTACAGACGGTGTTCTGGCGTTGGCCAGATTTGGCCGTGGATGTGTATTTGCATTGTTGTTTAAAAAATGTTTTAGCCAAAGGCGAGGGATTTCCTGTGTCTGTCCGGACGAGCCCTGTGAGAGGCCAGGGAGACTTTGTGTGACTGAATGGGCATGCACACCACCGTGGAGCGATGTAGCCTTCAAAATAAATAGCTGGTTGAACAGGGACTGTCCCATGTGGCGGTGCCACAGCTAAGCCGAGCGTGGCATGGTTGTGGAACAGAGCGGCATGCCATATTTACAAACTGCAGGACTGCTGGACAGTGGGAATGACAGTGGGAATGACAGTGGGAATGACAGTGGGAATGAGGGACATGCAGAATGTAGAGAAACCTAAACTTCCCAGGACCTTCTCATATAGTTGGATTGTTTCATACAGATGGTCTGTTTCCCTTTTTTTAAATCAACAAGGCCTGTCTGGGCCTGTCACACACTGTGGGTGTGCGTGTGTGCGTGTTGTCAATAGGCTTGCATGTATTGCGTGACATCAAGAGCGTGGCGGTTGCACTGTTCCCTTTGATGGGACGTTGTCTTGTGCCGTTTTTTTTGCCGGCGAAGTGGGCCTTCCTCATGGTCACATTCCAAAAACACCACGGTCAGAACTGGGTGCTCCTCGAATACGTAGCAGCTGAGTAGGGCCACAGACCGCCTGGTCATACACGCCACCTAACCCTAACACAAAATCAGAATACACCAGGCCAAATCTGCAACTGTGTGCTGTTTTGTCCTGCTACGCCCGAACACTGCCACCACCACCGCCACCACCGGTATACGACACTGTGGCTCTTGTTCCCCCCCTACCCTCCATTCTAAGGATGAGGCAGGGTGGAGTCTCCCTGTCTGTTTCGAACGACCCATAGAGAAGAGCTGCATTATGGGATTTATTTTACGGCCCTTGGGAAGGAGGACAAAAAGACTCCCTGTGTGTTGCGTGGTTCATTTGTCTGTTGACATGTGACCTGTGTTTTCGTGAGTCATAACGGTCTCTCCCTCCCTAATGCAAAGCTGTGTGTGTGTGTGTGTGTGTCTCATGGGGGGGGCACCGCGCGTGTGTGTACTCATGTGACAGTGACACAATGCAGAACAAACTGTGTTGTATTCCTGTGTATGGGTCGGTCTTGCGTATTGTTGGATACCCGGCATGGTCAAATTATCTCCAAGATTCATGTCATGATGAATGTCAGAATTTTCTTATCCAACAAGTTTCAATTTCACAATTACGTTTTGCTTCACTCTCGCACTTTTCATCCTCTGCTTTTTATCTTTAGATAAGAGTTTACTGATGGTGTTGATAGCTGAGATGCTGCGTGTGTGTTGTCTGTGTCCAAACTTGGGCTATTATGAGGTTTTCCCTTCAGGCTGTGTGGCTGTTTTCTGCTGGCTCATCTGAGTTTCTCCACACGCCTGTTTTACAACTTGTAGCTCCTCTTAACTAGCTTCCTGTCCAAACCAGTTTATCTGTAAACCAGTTGTTTTTTCCCCTCTTCGTCCCCATTGTCCACAACATATCAGCAGGCATGTGCACAATAAATGTCTCTCTCCCCGAATCTCTATCTATCTCACGCTCTCTCTATCTCACCTTCTCTCTTTCGCACATTCTCTCTATTTCACATACTCTATCTCACGTTCTCTAACTTAATCCCCCGTTCTATGTATCTCATATTCTCTCGTTCTATCTCATGTTTTCTCTCTGTGGTAACCTGCACGTTTTTTGGAGAAGTGGCTCTCATTCTCTTTGGTCGCTCTCTCGACCAAGCTTTCAATGAGAATACAAACACATTAGTTTTCAGATGCGGTTTGTTTTCAAAAGCAGTACCAGTTTTTAAATAAATATATTGAGTTTTCTTATAAAGGAGTTTAACAAGTGCCAGAAAAGGGAAGACTGTGGCAGAATACAAAGTCAAACAAAAGTTTGAAGAAACAAAGAATAAAAATAAAGCAACCAACAAACAAACAACTGTCTAAAACAAATGGCTACCTCTAATTGTGTTTAATACAAATATAGCAACTTTTCCTAAATGACTTAAAAAACATTATGAAGGACATCATATTTATTACTTCCTAATTCTGCGAATTAATTGTGTCAATTCCTTTCACCATGATTTTTTAAAACCCTGAAATGTTTGCTAAGTTACTGAACTTTTCCTTAGAATTGTATATAAGCGGTCCATCATGTTTAGATTGAACTCAACTTCATTCACATTTACACAAACTTAAAATGGTACCTGATGTAAACGTGTTGCTCGAGGTAACATATGGCGACCAAATAGCCTAAATGTACACAAAGAGCATGACTAATAACTGTCCCATGTGATACTTGCTTCTGGGGCAAAGCTGATGCTGTTTGCCTTTCAGTATTGTACACCTCAGGTGTGTGTTCGTGTGTGCGGTGTGTGTGGTGAACACACTGCCGGAGGTAAAAAACAGGCCGTTCCCTCCTCTGTCCTGACCTGGTCTTGCCTGTCTGTACACGGCTACATGTAGTCCCAGGAACCGATCTAAGAAATGCATTCTTGGATGAATCCTCCATCCCTTGAATTAGGCTGCATCACTGTAGGCGAGACAATGCCTAGTGGGTCCCTGCTAAGCCTGCTGTTCTTTGAAGTGATGTCAGATAAGTGGTTAACTAAAGGGTTGGGCATCTGCTAAATAGTTTTAAACACTGCCCACAGTTTTAGACACTTATAGAGAACAATGTTGTATGATATGTTATAATTATAAAATGACAGGAATAGCCAGAAGCTGGTTGCTTGTTGGTTGGGTCTGTGTTTTTTTAGGCAAACCTGCAATCCGCTTATAGGCCTACTCTTTAGACCATCGTCTTATGTAACATCCTCATATATGGTGCTATTGAAAGGAAGTGTGTGGCAATTTAACAGTTTATCTGTCGAGACAATGACATTTACTCCTGTGGAAGCAATAATGATTGTGTGCCATGCAGCAATCCATCTCACCACCCTGGTTATATGCCCACAGGTCAACAGAAACAGATATAGTAGGCCACATGCCTCACACTCATTCACGCACTCTCTTTCAAACACACACACACACATTCACACAGCCGGGGAGTCATTCGTGTGTCTGTCTTTCATGTGTTTGCGAGAAAAGAAGCCTATAGTATACAGCCTTCAGTTGGTAGCCTGCCTCACAAAGTCTGCCGAACCCTCGCGCATCATCACCAGTGGGGCGAGGGAGCTCTGCGCTGCTGCTATATATGCTTAGTCTGGGAGATGCGGAGTGCAGTTATTTTGCAACACTTTCTGTTGGGCTTATGACTTTCTAGGTCACTGAAATGCGCCCAAACCAAACGACGCGATGTATTCTTTTAATTGGGTTGGTTCGTAACCTATAGACAAGATCCACAGACTAGGGATGTAGGTTGTTTTCTCTGAACCATTAAATCCGGCAGTTCTCATTGGCGAAGTCTTTCATTGAAATGTAGATTAGAAAATCAAATTATTCATTCGGAACGGGCGCGTAGCCTACTGCAAATGAATTGCGTAAATCACACGCATCTGATCTGATTTTAATGGTTTTAAAGTACACACACACGCGATATTTAGCAAAGAAAACCGGGTTATTATTGTTTTGCCTTGTCAGGGAGGGTTTGGTGTGAGGTAGGCTATGGTGTTCTTTTCCTTTTTACGTTGAACACGGACAATAATGGCATTTCATCCGAATTCTTATATTTCCACCTACCCATCTTTATTTGACTAAAATTCTCGCGTTTAAAATGTAACACAACACTGCTGTGTACGTAAGGACATATGACTATTCTGTGCTATTATCCGTTTTAACGTTTTAAAACGGGCTGTGTAATTTCTGTTCGGGACCTAAAGCGTTAATATTTCCCCTCGGTTGGCAATAGAAGAGACGCAGCGCGTGGGCTTGCGAGAGCATTTGAGAGTGCATTGTTCTCCTCCAATCCAGTGCGCCGAGCTCACTCGCGATATGGCCAATCAGGAGAAGGGGCGGCTCTAACGAATTTGAATGAAGAGAGTATCTTTCGGCGCCATTTTCGAGTGAGCTGCGATTGCTTCAACAGCTGCGAGGAGCGGCTGCTGTGAGTCGGGCAAGTCAATGGCTGGAGCTGTCGAAAAGGATGCGGAATTATTTTTCACAGCCTTGGAAGAAAAAGGCAACGGTGAATTAAACTGTCCCCGGGACAGAATACAGCGGGACGGCAAAATAAATAATGGAAAGGGAGTCAACGGCTCCGTCGTATCGAACCGGGGATACGTTAGATGGCTGTTCAGCAGGCTAATGATAGCATTGCTAGCGAGAAGAAAGGGTGTCTCACTTGGCTCCGAAGCAGAATTGCGACATTTAGAAATTAATTTGTGACAAATAAGGGAACCGTACTAAAAATAATCAAAAATTTGATAAAATTATTTCAAGCTCGAGTGAGCGCAGTGTGGCCGGTGGAATGGACGTTTTTGGCATTTTTCGCCTTTTTTCCGCCGTTCAATTTGAGCGGGAGGTGCAAAAGCGGGAGGACAGTAGGAGCAGTCGCATGGCTGTCAACAACACATGAACTGACGCTTGATGCCATATGATACGGGCTGAAAACCATGTAATCATTAAAGACAGTTTTATTTTTGTCTAAAGTGGAGGACGCGTTTTCACGAGGTTTGAATTCATTTTATTTTGTATGTATTTGCAGTTATTTAAGTAAAATACTGTAGTCAGTATATATTCAATGTTTTATCATGTGTTCTAGCCAACTTAACTTAGAGTAAAGGATTCACCTGCCCGACATATTTTCTCAACACTATGACACGTCGATTTATGTTATAACTAACATGTGCGCGTTTCTTAGTCAACCAGCAAATCGAAAATCGACCATTTAATTTAAGCAGTTTGTGACACAGTGGCTATTTGCTCAGTGACAGTCGTGTGTGTGTTTTAAAATCCCCGATGCAATCTGCCTTATGAATAGCTAACCTGTATCTACGTGGTATATGCAATCATCATTTTGTGGAACCGTAAAACATTTTTATCTAGCGACTATTTGACATGTATCTTTTTGTATCGGATAGATCAACTGCCTAGTTGATAAGTACGACAATGTATGCAGTCACTAATGTGCAAATCGCTCTAGATACAAGCCTCTGCTAGATTACTGAGGTGTCTTAAAAACGTACCGAATATGCGATCACTTGCCTATTTAAAGAGGGTGTGTTTGCCAAGGCAGTCGTTACAATGTGGCGGATGCGATTGCCACATACGTTTAGTAAGTTTACTGCTGCTACTGTAGCCAGCAGCCTACGTGAACACACTATTTTTTTATTCAAATTGCAGCATTCAAGCGGTTCTCAAGACTCCGTAAATGCCTGTGTGACACAATGTTTTAACTGTTTTTAAGTATCGACACCTAACACTGGGTATGTTGACAAAACAGGCACTGCATTAAACATGTATTCTATATTATAACTGGATTTAGTTGAGGGCTTTGTTGCAGTTTAATGTGGCTTCCAGTTGAGGAACTTGTGCGCTTTTTTCATTCCGTGGCCAGTCATATCCAATGGGGTAGGGCAGGCGCTCTCATATGACTGATACTCTATTCTTTCCGTTTTACTGACCTTGCTGAATTCGTGGCGCTGTGTCGAACCTATACTCCAACTGGAAATTTAGACCTAACCTCATCGACAAGGAAATGTAAACATTTCTTCACCACAATGTATACGCGAGTTGTTTCGTTCCTTTTTATCCTGACCTTTCGACCAAACAATTATAGTTATGCTAAACAATCGTCTTATGTGTATAGCCCAGAACGGCCTCTTAGTCCACTTAAAAGCTGGCGACTCACTGTTCTGCCAATGCTGTCGGGGTCAAATGTCCCTGACCTGTCAATTATCTAAATTGATGTTAAGGTTTCTGCTCTTGTCATGGGATGTCAAAATGGGGTTAACTCGAATGAAAACGTAGGCGGTTTTCCACGTTCCACGTGCCTTGAGGCTTCAGGCACGTTTTTTATTATCTTTTTTTAGTAGATGGTTTATTTTTTACGTAGGTTGTTCGGATCAATTGAACCAATTGTTACTAGTTTATTATTTTTTAAATAGTCAACATTATATACGTATAAATGCTAATATGGTCATTCATTTTTCCTTTTCCCTTGAACGGTCTGTTTGATTGCCTCGGCTGTTTGATCTTTAGCGTTACGTTTTTGCCGGTTTAGGTTCATGTGGAACCCAATGTGTGTGGTATGTAAGGATTTTCAAGGTGTATTATATTGCCTGTTTTTGAATCCAGGCAGTATATTACTGACAACCTCGTCATGTAAGGGAAAATATACTTTAAACTTAATATGAGACAACGTGTATTATGTGTTAGTACTACCGTGGCCCAGCAGAGATTGTCACTATATCTATTGTCATGTATAGTGTACTTAGTCAATTAGACCACCTTGTTTAGACCAACTTTATCCGATTGTTTTTTTTATTTTTAAGTAACTGCAGAGGATTTCTGGATAGTTTTAAAATATAAAGTGTAATAGCATATAAATTGCTTACTTTTACTGTGAAAACAGAGTTCAAAAGCATTTTTTTCATTGCATGCCCTCAGCCTAAGGATGGTGGGAGTACACAGTTGTTAAAAATATAAATTCAATTAAACTGCTGATTGGCCGGGTCTTCTAGACCACTAATTAGACAGGTGTAATTCTGGTGGATTTTGTTCCTGCGATCTGTGCCAAACCTAGCGTGAGGGAAAGTCCCTCACAACCACATTGTAGAGGTGGTAATGCCTGAGGCTTTTTGTGTTTTCTTCTGTAGGCCAAATTTGGATTATATGAAATTCTGATATTGTCATTCCACAGTAAAATGACAGAATTTGAATACTGGTGTTCTTGGTTTGCATGGGCTGGTTTGCAATACCGTCTATGGATGGGATTTGTATGTTATGTGGTTTACTCAAACTGGCAAGTTGTGTATTCACTACCTCATTATAACCGGAGGTGGGGAGGAAAACCAAAGCCTCCGGTGCAACATAAGCCAGCGTTGTTGTGAGCCTGCTAGGTAGCACATGCTCTCGACTACAGCAAGTTGTCTCAAATGTTTTCTCAACAAATGGCCCTTGTTGGCGGAGCATTTCCAGGAAGTGGACAAAAATTAAGTGGCACAGGCTACATGATAATAGGCGTCAACAAAAAAACACTGCCTTATATTCTTGGGCCTGTAACATATTATCGCTAGTTCTGTCATACTGGTAAAAAGGAACGACTCTTGCCCCGGTGTCAGTTGGGCCCCGTAGAGAAGTGTTTGTGCAGTTCTAGAACGTTAGTATGACATTCTGTGACTCATCATTCCATGTTCTCAGGCCTCTCTGGCAAAATGGGTTCCCACCCCCATTTCCTGGTGGAGTTGTGCTGCCTCTGTGCTATCCCTACGTGCTCACACGTGTGGTAGCCGGTCTACAGAGAAACACCCTGTGCAGCAGATACTCTGCTGTATTCAAATTCACTATGATGCAAGCAGGTTTTCACGGGTTGGTCTGTTGTTATTTTACAGGGCACAGGGAGTTGTTCCGCTGCTCGGTTACATATAAGGCAGGTCATAAAAAAGCAATAATCATCTCTCAGTTGTAAAACAGGATACTACTCAAAATGTCCCCGTTGTATTTTTTACTTTTTGTTCGTTTTGTTTCACTCGAAAATGTGTCTATTTTAGGGGTCCACGTTTTAATGGCTTTGTTAGAGTTATTATGTTAAGTCTTATATCCCGCCCCTGCCCATGACAGTGTTTGGCTACCATTTGGATTTCACACAATTGCCTTTATTATATTGATTTCCGTCTGACGTGAATGCATTTTTCCCTGACCCGTTTTGCATCCATGTTAATCTTTGCATAGGCCACGGTGCAAGTCCAGTGTCTCAGTTTCACACAGCAATAACACCTGGGCCTTCTGACGAATGAAGGCTCCTGTAATATATTGCTTTTTGGTGACGCAATGTTTTCAATGCAAATGTGTACACAAGTTATGGTTGATGAAGAGTTATGCCTCTGTGCAATTTTTAGACTGAGTAGCATCTACTATATATTTTTTTGTTACACACCAGGCAGTGTAACACCTTTTAATGTCCTGTATAAATATAGCATAATCTGCATGTAGAACACAATCTGTTGTGATTGTAATTTGAATTTGGTGGCGTTGCTGTCCAAACACTATACACAGCGGTTACAAGGAGGTTCTAGACTGCTGATAAGTCTTAAGGCATATTCTAAGGTACTACTGATGCTGATATTAAAATCACCCGTATTTACATTATAACAAATGGCGTCTGGTTGTGTCGCGTCATGATTATCGTCCACTCCTGTAGTATGACTTCTCTCCTATTAAAACAGCCTATTTTACAAGTAAAATACTCACTGAGGATCAATATTTAGCGGTCTAGCAGTGACACGTGAGTGCTTGAAATTGTAGAAAAGTATATACCGGTATATTGTTTGTGTATAGCGGCTATTCCAAAAAAAGGGCCCATAGAATATATAAAAGGAGATCAAGGGTGTGGGGGGGTTGTGATCGTGTAACCCTAGCCTGGCCTAATTTTATTTCTACATATGGGGATGTGACTTGAGGTTCCCTCCAAACCAGCAGCACAAACGGAACTACTATGTCCTACGTACAGGAGCTATTGATACGTTCACACAGATTGTTTAAATTGCAATGTGTGTGTTTTGCAGTATACTTTATTTTGGTTCCCTGAAAAACATGGCATGTGTGATTTTTTTAAACACACATTTTATGCCATTACCAAAAAGTAATTAATTACGGAAGTCAATACCAGTAAAACCATAAAATATACATAAAAAAGGAAAGATACAGACTTAATATAATAGGGGGAAATGCCATTAAAGTAAGTCATTACAAGTAAATCTATATACACATCTATAACCAGTTTCTGTAACTCACACACACACACACACACACAGTCATAGAACTTGAATTAGTTAGAAAGGCCTTACAGAATAACATGGCTCTTAGTTAGGGCTTTTCATTATTATTATTATATCAAAAAGCTGGGATGTGAGTATTGGCCAAAGCTTGTTATTAGCTGACTGTGTGTGATTGGTTTGGATACACTGTTTGTTACTTTACACACAGACACACTGGGCTTGGATTCTAATCCCCCTCAGCTTGTTTTCTGGCGTGCTCTGTTCATGTCGAGATGATAACTAGAGCACCAGGCGTTGGGTCGGTGTTTATGAGCCGGCGACAGTTCTGAAGGCATTGTCTCCGAGTCCTGTATCGAGGCGACCTTGGTTTGAGGCTCTAAAACGGACGGCGTCAAGCTTCTGCTTTCTCTACTTCCTGTTGATGGCTTTTCTGGCCCGGCAGTTTCAGACGGGACGACGGCAGCGGCAGTGGCTAGGTTGGATTGGTGAGTTGACAAAAACAAAACACCTAGAGCGCGGAGTTAGCAGGGTGTTTCTGTAGCCAACTAAGTGGCATGGAACTCATTAATTAAATTGATTTGGTTTAGTTTCCTGTTTATTGATAAAATATAGATTACACTCCCCACTTCAGTGGTATGGAGCAATGAAAGCTGGTTGTGTGATGGTTTGCTTGTCACATACAGAGAGTCGTGCAACTAAGCCTGCGTTTGATCTCAACACCGATATGTCCAAGATGTCCTTCATTTTTGGTTCTGTATGACACCTCTTCTCTCCTATGTGGACAGCGGAGCTAATTTTCTCTCTTCCCTTTTTGTGTTTTTAGTTGTAAAGTAGGACCGTACACTTGGATCCATTATGCAGGATTTAAATAGGCAAAACGTTGAAAATAATTGACTGCACAGTAATTTATTGCATGATGTCAAGAAATGTCAAGCTCAAGCACTGCGTTCACAGCTCTCAATGGGTTTTGACTGACACAAGGACGTAAAAAGATCCCCATACCTCTTGTTAATTGTGCAACCTTTTAACTGCAAATGAGTACTCAAATATATATTTGGAGGATTAAAATACAGATTGAAACTGGCCCGTACATCATGATGACGTTCTTCCCCACCGAGTCCAAAGTGTCTTGTATAATTTGCATTATCGTCAAACCTGACACACAGTTAAGGTTTACAATCGCTATGTTTGATGTACAATTATAAGAGGACACTCAAGGTTGTTCTGAACAGAATATGCCTGTGATGGTCTGTTGCAAAGGCCCGGGCACAAGACGCACCTGAATTCACTTGTGAGTCCTTTGTGCGCACCGATATTACAATCCGTTAATCTGAACTGCTCTGTGATCACCAGAAGCAGTAACATCATATTCTATGGCTTCTATAGGCATGTTGGCAATGGAACAAGTTTTCAGATTATTATGCCCACCTGAGCCAGACTGGGCTGTTTTTGGATTGCAGGATCAACTGCAGTGGTTGTTATGGTGAGGAGGTGACATTGCATTTTAAACTAAAGAACTGAAATTGTCCTCTTGTTATTATGGCTAGAGATCACCATGTAAATAAAGAATATCCATTTGAGTCATGCAAGTGAAATGACTGTGTGACCACTCTGAGACATAAGTTACCAGTTTGAAAATATAGCATTGCTAGACTTCTTTTTTCTTAGTGTTTTGGTATTTATAAAATGTCTTAATAAATATGGCAAAAAGTAGCAGTACATGTAAAATGCACTATAAAAATCAAGTGTCAGTTTTGGACTCAGTCTTGTAGTGTCCAACTTTTATCTTTTTGTGAAGTGTTTCATTCATGTCTTCATAAACTCCAGACAGTTGTTTTCCCTTTTAAGAATGTGCTATATGTAGCATTATCCATAAGGATCAATTCCCACAATTGTAAAGGTTGACTTGGTTGTTTTTTCATCGACTTTGTGCTCTAAGCCCACATGTTGGTGCAGATGGAGCCTCGTTTAGTCGTCCTTGTGCTCGATGGGAATGAGGGCTGCTGTAGTTTTTGCTGAATTAACACCCACAACTGCGTGATTAGTGTTTCTATGGCAGAGTGTGGGCCCTATTTATAGATAACAGGCCTGGTGTAAATCACTATAAACAATTACCTAAACCTCTGTCACCTCCTTCCCTGCCAGCCTGTACACACACCCTTTTCCAGAATATGGTTTCTTTTGGACAAACTCCACTATTTTAAGGATATATTAACTTTCTGTAAGACATGGATACACCCAAACCAAGTTTGCAATAGTCTGCTTTAACTCTAAATTAATGCTTACATTTGCATACTTGATAGTGAATGGATTTTATCAGTTGGTTTCTGTTATTAATGATATACAGTGCATCTAGAAAGTTTCTGACCCCTTTGTTTTATCTTATGGAGTTACTTTATAATTAAGAAGAAATGCCTTCAGTCTACTACACACTAACTATATTTTGTGCCAAATTAATGTAAATTTAAAAAAAAACAGTTTCAAAGACATTTCTACAATGACATGGTTGTGTGCATCAAATATTTTTGCCCCAATCTAAGGTCCTGTGTGCACTTCGTACATTTTTCAAAATAAGTTCTTCCTCTGTATTTTCCTCTAAATCCTGATTAGTAACCCAGTCCCTGGCTGAGAAGCATCCCCTCATCACGACGCTCCAGCAACCTTGCCTAATGCCTAATAGTTTGATTTAAGTCTCATTAAACCAGATATTCCTTCTCTGAATTTTGAGTCTTAGATTCCATGTTATATGTTCTTTTTAATTGATGCTGCTGCCCAGCCAACTATAACTCATAGACAAATTGCCATTGAAAATATTGTGTCACAAAAAAAACTAAAAGCTTGTTCTTGGTATGCATATATTACAGGGGCTTTCCTGGTCAAGGCCCTTCTTGTTGGTCATTAGTTCAGCCGGACAGTCAGCTCTGAAAGGGGCATTTCAAAAGGATAAAGCTCACTGTGCTGCTTGAAGCTTTCAATGCTGTAGGGTTATTATTTTGTACTATTCTCTGAACTATGACTTGACACTTCCATCAGGTCTAAAGATCCTCTGACGGTTTCTGCTCTGACATAAACTGTGAAATGTGTGACCTTTAAATCATAAAATCGTAAAAACAGTTAAAATAGCCATAGCTGCACTCCCAAGTTCTAGATACATTTTTCAAGGATGATAAAAGTTCAATATGGAGTGTCATTGCAAAGAGTCTGAATACTAACAGTTGTAATTTCAGTTTTTGATTGTCTAAAAATTTGCACATTTCTATTATTTTTTCCTTTGTCATTATGGGGTTTTATGTGTAGGTAATATGGGTGATTGTTATATACAGTACCAGTCAAAAGTTAGGGTATTCCTACCCATTAACGTTACCAGGCCAAACTTGACTGGTTTATGAATTATATCACAGCTAAATGCGGAGAGTGAAGGAGTAATTCAAACCTCTAATCTTCATGTCTGTGGTGCTGCTTGTGACAAGGGCTCGTTGCAAAGTCAAGAAATTATAGTGGGGATTTTTACATGTTCTTTCAAATGACACCGGTTCCCTGATAACGTGTTAGGTGCACTGCTTTTGAGCTGTGTGTGAGGAGCTGTGTCAAAGGGTGTGTGAGGAGTTTGCACAAGTAAGTTGTTCACTGAAGCTTCAGCACAATTGCAAGTGTGTGTGTGTGTGTGTGTGTGTGTGTGTGTGTGTGTGTGTGTGTGTGTGTGTGTGTGTGTGTGTGTGTGTGTGTGTGTGTGTGTGTGTGTGTGTGTGTGTGTGTGTGTGTGTGTGTGTGTGTGGGTGTGTGGGTGTGTGGGTGTGTGGGTGTGTGGGTGTTACACAAACTGGTTATAGATGTGTATTTAGACTTACTTGCAATGACTTACTTTAATGGCATTTTCCCTATTATAATAAGTCTGTATCTTTCCTTTTTTATGTATATTTTATGTTTTTACTGAATGTAGTATTGACTTTTGTTAATAATTACTTTTTGGTAATGGCATGCTTTGCTGCCTAAAATTACTCACAATTTGACTCCATTGTGCATAAAATCTGCTTGCAATAAATACAAGTTAAGTAAAAGGCAATAAAATAAAAACTACTTTGGGTGTAACAACTACTAGGTGATTGACTTAATCAACTAATTAAATAAATGTACATCATCACATAGCAATATTATCAGGCAACATAAATGTTTACATTAAAAAGTTAAACAACTGAGGGGAAAAACATTTAGTCTGCCACTTTTAGCCTAAAACACACTGAATAAATACATTTTCTTTCACACATGTCTGTGTTGAAATGGAGACCCTAAATTGAGATTGCACTCGACAGGAGAAGGGTTTGACATCAGTGGTGGGGTCACGCCCCCCTTCCCCCGCAGAGTGGAGTCACTTGACCTTTGCCCTCAAGGTCAGGTGAGTCTTTCAGCTGATGGTTGAGAGTCTGCGCGTGCCTTCGAAACGGGTTAAATGGCTGAAGAGCGTGAAAAGGACATGCCCAGACACACTACCCTGTAGCAGGAGAACAAGGGAAGGCTGATATGTGGTGTGGGGTATTGGGTTCTAGCAGAAGAACATGGAAAAGCTGATATGTAGTGTGGGGATGTTGGGTTCTAGCCGGAGAACAAGGGAAGGCTGATGTGTGGTGCGAGGATATTGGATTCTAGCGGGAGAACAAGGGAAACTTGGCTTGGACAACCAGCATCACATCTACTCACCTAAGTGACGTGAGTTAATATGTTATGATGGTCCTTGAGGAGAGCAAAAGATGCCCAGAGAGAATGTCTGTTGAGTGTGAGAACTTACTCTTAACTGGGGAGGTGGAGTGAAATATATATATATATTGTACTTTATATATACTTGCAACCTCACTTCTGGGATAGAATGTGGTTTTAGGTGACGCGGATTCTTTATTACACAAACAGTAATTATTCATTGTAAGCATGAATGTTCAAGCTACCATGTAATCTTTCCATGGGAGGTTCTATTGAATGATTAAAATGTGCCATAGTTGCCTTAAACTTCAGATGAAAAAAAATTATGTTTGGTTTATTTTTTGGTCACAGTAAATGTTTTACAGAAACCAACATCACACGGCTGTTTTTTTCTTCTTTACTTGTTTGCATGATGAAGCACAGAGACTTCATACTAAAACCTCATTTGAAAGATTACATAATTACATGATCTCTTTATATATATATGTCACGTGAGGTCTGCAATTCTGGCCAGATTTGATTGCTAGTGGCAATTTGACTCATTCAATGAGAACGTATAATATAAGGAGACTGGGTTTTTATGTCACTCCATATTATGATTTCATAAAAATCTTCAGTTTTCTTGACCCACCTTGTATAGATGAAAATGTGTTCCTTTGAGAAGACCGGGATGTTTTTTTACCTCTCTTCCCTGTAATTCTCAGTTGTGTGAAAACTCTGCTGACCACATTGGAGCGGAAATGATATCTGTGTTTAAGACTGAGCTGAAGGGCTGCAGGTGACTGCCTTCAACTGTATCTGTGTAGAACATCCATGTTCATTTAGGTTTTCATAGTTGTCTCACTATGGAGTCCTGCAACAGTGAATCACAAAAACCTTAAATGGAAAATACGTTTGGGGAAAATATTTAGTTCAGAAGTGTTTTGATAGGGGAGGCCGTGTAGGACACATTGAGACGAAATACAAATAACTAAAAACCTTGAGTGTCATCGGCCGGAACAACTATTATGTTCAATAACTTCACATTAGTTCTCATTCAATTGTGATTCTTGTGTATAGTGGGACAAATATTGGTTTACTAACTGGCAGCTGCTGTTATTTTACAAGTCATTTTATTATATCAATAGTATTTATTATTATAATGTATTTTATATCTATTTTTGAGGGCTCTTGCACCTCGTTTAAAGCTGGGCTCGGCCCTATAAAGTGTCTGCTTAGTTAATAAACACTTTGTTGATGATGGAGTCACTGTTTTACTGTCACTATAAAACAATTCATTAAATAGAATAGAAAAAAACTTTACAAGTCATTTCTGAAGCCCATTTTCAAGTTTATCTGATGCATTGACTATGTCCTGAGGTCCAGTTCACATGTGCTTGTTTTGGCTGCTTCTGATGTGCACAGATTTTGTTGTCCTGTTTTTCACACTGTTAGGATACCTCTGATAAGATATCTCTGTTTCGGCTAAAAAAGGTTAATCATTAACTAATGAACGATTGTCCTATTTTTACTTTTTTTGTTGGTCGAGTTGGTTACAGTGGTAAAAAAATGTTTTTTTCATTTTTTACAGTTTATTAATTTAGCGACGCCCTTACCCAGAGCTACTCATGGCTGGTGCATGCTTTTTAAGAATGTTTTTTTTATATCTATGTGATTTGGGCAGCTTTATTTGTAGCAGTTTTTTTATAATAACACATGACATGGACCTTGATGTGGCTATTTGGTGTTTATTTATTCGTTCCAATGCTGTGGTCCGTTTGCGACAGCAACTCTCCCTGTCTTCTTAAGAGACGTTGTGAGTAATTGAGAATGTTCAGGATCTGTTCTTCAACTGAGCACTTCGAATTTAGCACTGCAATGATCCAAAATGTATTGCGGTGCAAATGGAGAAATTGAAAGACTAATATGTCTGGAGTTTTGTACTGTGGTTTCAATCTTCGGAAATGAAAGGTCTGTGAGGACTAACATGAACAATCTTTACTCTGTATCTGCGTCCAGGGCCCATATGAATAAACACTCTTCCCTTGTTTATCATAGTAAACCGTGCTGAAGTAGGAACTGCATCCCCCTTTCAATTTCGCAAATCCTGAATTTATCAGGGACACATATATACACACACACACACATACACATGTGAGCTGTTATAGAGCAGAGGAAAAGATAACATGCACAGTGATTAGCTTTTTTTTTGCCTGGTTACCTGTATTTACTTAACGCTTGTCTTCTTTTGTGTCTTTCAGATGATTGGAGTCCTTCCTGAGGTTCCCCTGAGCCAGCGAAACACAACCTGGATGCTGCTTTCTCTCTCTCTGTGTGTGTGTGTGTGTGTGTGTGTGTGTTTGTCTGTTCGGGGGAGCTAGCCAGAGGATGTGCATGCGAGAGAGTGCGAATTGGAAGAGGATGAGTGTAATGCAGTGACTGCTGAGTGGAGAGTGTGTGAGAGGATGACAAAGTGTGTGTGTGTGTGTGTGTGAGAGGATGACAAAGTGTGTGTGTGTGTGTGAGAGAGGAAAACCGGCAGTGTGTGTGAGAGGATGAGCGGTAGAGCGGGTTGTGGTGGTGCTGTAGCAGCACAGAATGGTTTGTGGGTAACAGAGATACAGGCCATGCTGTGCTGCAGCCGTAACGCCTGGGAAGACTGGCCTCTGGAACCATCCGGAAGAGTGTGTTTGTGTGTGTGTGGGTTGTCCACCTGCCGTCCCCGGCTGCTTTGCTGTAGCAGCACGTAAATATTGGAGTAAAACTACTCCTGAAGCCTCCAATATTGATCGTGCTGCTGAAGCAAAGCTGACCAATAGCCTGCCGGCGTTTTTCTAACTGCGAGTCGGTCTTCACCCATCCGGTTGCAAGAGGAGGAAACCCGTTTGGTGACCCGAGTGTCGTCGTCTTGTTAACAGGTACAATCAGACGTGTGTGAGAGCTGAAGATTATTGTCCATTTTGCATCCTTTTATTTTTGCTGCAGTTTGGGATTTTAGTGAATCGTTCATTGTTTTGGAATATGTTCATGTATTTTTTTTTTTTTTGCACATTAAATTTAAACTTGTTTGCATGTTTTAGTTGTCCCATAATGTGTTGCTTTTGTATGTAAACTAACATCTGCATTTTCGAATAAACATTTTGAATTTACGCACATTTTCCGTTTTTCATTTTTACCTCATTCTACTGAAGGTTTGCCTTTCTGGACAGTTGTCGAATAGGCGACCAAAACATGGCTAATATAATGTAAATTTATCTTTTAATATTGTCGTATTACCATTAATACACACATCCCCTAAATCTCGCTAAAGAATGCACTTTTGAAACGGGTGAATTATGAAATGGCCCTTTATTGCAACACTAGAAGAAATAGCATTTATCAGGCTATAGCTGTTGCACCAGTCCATAATAAAACTTAGAACAGGCCGTAATTATTCGTTACAATCGCCCACATATTGTATTGGGAGGGACGGGCCGAGGTGACCTAAATTGAGCCAAATAAGCGTTGGTAGATGGAGGCTTATAACCATTTCAGTGGAAGGCTATACTGGGTTTTAGATATTTGGAAATAACGTCCCATTTTAATGTGTTGTTCGCCTATATAAGCCGGATTTGGCAGCGGGACTTGGTGTCAGCACTTATGAGTAAATGTTTTGTTACCTTTGTTATGGCGATATGTTTACCGCATATGTTACTCGGTTGGACAAGACTGGCTGATCTGGTACGTAGACAGGGCATGTCGAAGTCGGTCACCCGTACTCTGAAACATGTAATGATTTAATGACCCCAATACAAGCCGGACACGACAACCTTTCGCCACATTGCGTAATAGTTCAGGAGAATACTTTAGTGTCAATGTTATTTTCAGGGACTTCGGCATTACAATGCTTGATCAACCTATTAGGTGCCGATACTTAAAATTTACCTTGAGGGAATTTAAACTGGCCTTATTTAAAATGTCACCATGACGCTGACGTGAAGTGCGTGTAGGTAATGTATCGGCCCCGTGTTTTGTTTTTAACCACTGTAGCCTACCATAAGCAGATGGTCTTTATAGGCTACCCTACCTATTGTTTTGGTAGATAAGAATTTTTATCAGATTTTATAGGGGAAGTTATCTCAGGGTCTAAGGCCCTTAGCCTGCTGTCAAGACGAGCCGTGATGTATATCATTTGCTCTTTTTTCTATAATAAATATCTTGTTTTTAATTATTATTATATTGGAAAACTTAAATAAATTGATTTCCTGAGCAATCAGTCTTGATTTTGTTGTTACGACCAGACTAAAGGTCGCTGCAGTGTAATGGAAATGTGCTTATTACTCGCAGCTATGTACTGATAAACTCTTGTGGTTTATATGTAAATATAATATTTTTTGGGGGCCTAATTCTAAATTTTTTTGGCTAAACAAAACGAAAGTTATGCGCTCACAGTTTATTTGTTCCATCTTAACACTTTTCAGTCCACTGTCCCAATGTAATGCACAGCCCACAAGTGTAAAAGCTAAATATAATTGTTGCCATACATTTTTAATTCAGGATAAATGCTATATTGTCAGCACATCTAGGTTATAGACTTTGGTGATTATATATATTTTTTTCTGCGAACCTTTTTCGGGTTGTGTGTGTGTGTGTGTGTGTGTGTGTGTGTGTGTGTTTGTGTGTGTATACCGCTTGTAGAGTCTATAAATAACATTTCACACTACTTGAAAATTACTTTATATCGATTACATTTTTACTCTACTACATTGCATGGTATTATCGAAAACGTTTTGCAAATTTGATGCAATTTATTATTTAGACTTTTGAAAAGCCCTCGTTTTTTTACACATTTATCCTCTGTTAGCGAAGACCAAAATGCAAAATTATTTGATTATGCATTTCTTGTGGATTTATTTGAGACAATTTATTGAAATGGAATAGTTTTGTGCAAGGTCTCTTGACCGGGTTTTTATAAAAAGATACAATGTGTGGGAATCGAAAAAAATTGTCTTCGCAGTTCCTTGCTTTTCATTTTATGTATGTATGTAATGATTTTTAGAAGATTTACAATGTTCTGATCGTACAATAGTGCATTCTTTCACCGTTTATTTTATTTTAAAAAGAAGTATCACCCAATAGTCAGACTGGAGAAATAGCTGGTGTATAAAATATTTAATAAGATATATTTTTATAGATAATTATACACATGTATATTTATTTGGTCGAAAACTAAATATATTCAGTAAATGGTTAGGTTATATTGCAAGTCAACCTACAGCTCTGTTGATTGTGCAATCTTTGCCACATCGCACATTTGGGGCGTCCGCATGCTTTTCGGGCTGAATGTTTTCAAGTTGTTGAATTTAATTTAAGTTATTATAACTATTATACATTTTTTGATAATTATAAGGTTAGGTAATATCCCTATGCATGTCGTCAACACGTTTACAATTCATGATCATCCTGAAATCACCAAATATTTGTTTTGAGCATCGATCATGTTTATTTTATAAGATATAGCTACATCAGAATGGTTTTATTTTAATTTCATTTATATTATGAATGCATTTATTTACGAAGAGAGAAACAAATAACAACAATTCCATCACCTTACTTGCCCGGCAACACACGAGCTATATATAGGCCTATACATGCTGTGACGTTGGTCTAGAATTCTGGTCAGTGCTTACATCATAGGTTCTTAGGTTTGTGGTCTGATCCTGGGATTTCCATCAGGATTTCGTTTCCTCCAGATAAGTGAAAACGTCAGGACAGAACCAAGAAAACGCAATATTTTTTTGCAGGATGATGCACCGACATATTTTTACTTGAAAACTATAGCCTGCTGTAGACCTATTGCTTAGTAATTGTATTGAATAGGCCTTTTTATACAGTTACTCAAAATAGAACTATATATTGTAGCTTAATGTGTAGCTATGCAATTATAAGTATATCCACTTGCAATATGGATGGACTACACAAGGATCCACAAATCACCGCAATTCATGTTGAGCCACTTTGACGTCCACTGGGACGGTTGAGTCAATCTCAAGTACTAAGACCAAAACATTTGGTAAATATGAAAACGAAATTAGAACAGATAGTAATAGACGCGTCAGGCAGATGTTTTCCTATGCCTGGTTATGCAACATTTGACCGTGACTGCTGTGGATGTGAACAGCGCAGCGATTGCGCATCCTCTCGGAAGGCTGGCGTCAAACCCAATTCGGGAACGCACGAGTGTCCGTAACGTCAGTATTCCCTCTAAATTGAGCTGTGTGCGCACGCCCATGGTGAAGCTTCACTCGTGACGTCGGTTGCTAAAGTGTGCGTGTGTAAAAAAGCGGGCACAACGTAGATGGAACCCCCATAAGTCTCTCAGAAATGAAAATGACAAATAGCAAATTTAAGTTTTATTAGATAAATGATGAGAGTGGTGACACTCTGGGGGTGTTATGACAACAACAGACTCATTACGTGCAATGCAGAATGAAACGAAACTTAGACATTCAAGTCAGACGTAAATATGACTCGGTTTTGGCCGGCATCCAAAATTCTGATATTGGTGACACTAACTGGTATTTTCATCACACACGAGAGGATTTTTTAGGGTGATCTGACTGATAACATCGGTGAGTGAAAACAAGATCAACATCGTGCTGACTTTGTCAACCTATAGGCCTATATAAACGGATATTAAAGTAAAATGAGTTGGCTCCGGCTGTGATCTGTTCTCGTTAACTGTGATACGTGATCATATGGCTTTCAGAAGGATGGACAGGGCTCCTGGGAGCTGCGGGAAAACGAACATATCTGGCAACATTCATTAGTGTTTGATTACTCACTTTAGTGTGATTGAGACTATTAGTATTTTATATATTATATAAAATAACACAAAAGCAGCAGGATAATAATCAAATATGTCTGTAGTGTCGTTTACCATTAATCTACTTAAAGCTTTTACATATAGGTTTGAATAAGATTGATCATTGCTTGTTTCTGATATCCCTGTGACCAAATAAACACCGGGAATCTAAACCAACAAACAGCCAATTAACTCAACGATTTTGTTTATGAGGTTCAGGATACAATTGAGACACGAATCCTTCACGAAAACGCAGAAGACCATAACCTCTTTCCACTCTGTCACTGGAGGCAGATAGGACTGACTGAGCGTGGAGACTTGGGCTGACACTACCGTCAGGCTTACCGGCTGCAGAAGCATCAGGGTGCATAGCGACATGCACACAAGGAACCAGAAGGCTTTCCCCGGCGCTCTGCTGCCGACAAGCGGGGTTGTGGGGAGATACGCTCTATTCTCGTGCGGAACAGAGAGCGTGTCCACGTCCTTGAGCTTCACCGAGTCCCAGCGTTTGACGTCGAAGTTCCTGACCAGGGGGCCGACATCCATGTCTGTCCGGGAGGGCAGTGACGTATCCCGGACAATGCGCAGCTTTTCCCGGAACTCTTGCATCTGTTGTAAGAAGCAGAGTGGGTCGGTCACATTCCGGAAAGACTCCGCGAGGCCGAGAGCACGCCTCTGCTCCTCCAGGGCAGCGCTCAGTTTGTTGATCTCTGGGTCGTGGGCTTGCAGCACCACCAACTTAAGCGTCTCAAAATCGGAAAGAATCTCTGTCTTTTTTTGATCTATACAGCTGATCAGCTTTGAGAAATAGTCTGCGACTTTCTCCGCGTCCCTGGAAACCAGCTGGAGTGCTTGTCGTTTACTGGCTTCCAGTGTCTCCAGGCAGGATAGGATATCCGCGCTGCGCCAGCTCTCACCTCCCTGGGACAGCTCCTCAAATGCGCTTTTCTCCCGCTCATACGCGTCGTCGAGGGAAGAGAACTGGTGTCCATTATGTTCGCCAGTTGTAGCGCAAAATCCACAAATTAGTTTTAAGTCTGTGGCACAGAATATATTAAGCGGCTGATCACTGTGGTGTGGGCACTGGGTCATTCTGGGCAAAACTCGGATTCTGTTGTATTTCTCCACTATTCCACGTAACGAGTAGTTGATCTGAAGGCTGTTTATGCCGTTCTGAGGAGTCTCCTTGCGGCAACTGGGGCATTTCAACGGGGGTCTCCAAACCAGTTCTCGGTTGTTCCCATCCAGAATCCCTTCCAGACACTTCTTACAAAAGCTGTGCGAACACGGCAGAACTCGGGGGTCCTCAAAAACACAGCAGCAAATTGGGCAGGTGAGGTCCTCCTCTAGCAGCTCCATGATCTGCAGAAGAAAAAGCCAGGAATGAATGAGGAAAAATCTAAAAATAACAGAACAATAAACTAACCATCAGTCATACCTACCGGTTGGGTTAGTTATAGAACATGACTGCATTCAATTAAAGGCAGTGATGGTGGACACGCAGATCCCTAGAATTAGGCAAGACATAACTGAATGAACACACAGGGTATTTGATCCAACGACTTAAAATTCAACCGCCATCGAATAGAAATGTTGCGTAATGGCAACAGCGTAATATATGAAAATACAATGTCCAAGGGAACATAGTAGAAATCCCACGGAATATCTGGCTATAGTGAAAGTTATTCGCTATTATAGAGCCCAATTTCCCGTATGTTAAACAACCTGCTTTTACGTGTTCACACGAGATGAGACAACATATTATCACGCAATCGTTGGAGGCACGACTGAACCTGAGAAATAAAGCAGGTAAAACAGTTCACGCTTTCCAAAAAAGACACGTTTGCTTAGCAAAAGCAGCTATGCTACATGAGCAGATATACACCTACTATTACCAAACGGGCTATAAACGAGTAGAAGTCAATCGTTTAGATTACACGCGAGTATATCCTATTGGCGAGGTATTGGTGGTGGTTATGACAGCATTTGCAGTCGTATAGCAACATGCAACTGGACCAAAAAAAAAACACTTACCAACTGCTGACAGCTCACAGTGCAACGCAATCATGGCGCTTGTTGCTGTGCAGACTTCGCCCTTTCCGGAAGAAGAGTATTTAACTATTTCATGGCCACCGCGTTTCACTGTGGCCAACTGTGCAGTTTCAAATAGGGCCCACTGGAACCCGATGGGATGGCGCGCAGAAAGAAACAACATCTAATTGATATTCATGGACAACGTGTTTACACACATGTTGTTCACTTTATGCGTTTTCACTTTTATTGGAAACATGGCAGAGGATCCCTGCAAGTTGGAGGAGGGAGGGGGCTGTTGCTATGCAAAACATAACAGCGTGAAAGACTGTCAACCACTCGGTTCAAGTCACCCGTTTTTTTTATAACAGCCTATATCGGCCCATTTTACCGCCATTATGAAGTGAAGATAATCGATGTGTGTGTAAAGTTTAAACATCAGGGTATAGGCCTAGCGCCGGTGAGTTTCTGCCTTTGTCAACCCCAACTTAAGCACAGCGCATGGAAACTAGCTTGCCTAGTATCTCAGGAACTTGGTGATAGGCTACTGAACTACAGACTGCATAAAGTCATTACATAGAGAGGCCTACCCAGCAACAGTAATGTGTTTCATTATTATGCATTTGATGGATCGAATTCCACTCTCTACACACATATGATCATGCCATCATGTGTCCCAAGCTTGACACATTGATAACCAATAGCTACTTAGTCACGTGTAAAAACACATTTTGACTTTCTTCCCTTGTTTCCATGCCATCAGGAGCGGCTGCGTGCATCTTCGCATGTGCGATGTGATTGGACGCGTTGGAAGAGACCGCGTAGATGCGTCTTTACGCTGACCTGGATGCCACTAGGTGCCGCTGTTTCATTATGACTGCAGCTGTTTTCAGAGCTCATTCTGTGCTCTTTGCTTTCGTCGACGTGAATCTATTTCCGGATAAATTTCTAGACAAGTAGTAGTAGTGTGCAATAATGGCTGCAATGTTTACGTGTTGTCTGGGATGCTGCGGAGATGGAGGAACGGGTCATATCCCCCTGAAAGAAATGCCCACCGTCCAGTTAGACACGCATCAAATGGGTGAGAAAAATAAGGAAACTGCCATTCTGGTTAGCCTATCGTGGCTTTGCTAACGAATCAACGTAACTAATGTTGTTAGCTAGCTTGTGTTGTTCGCTGGACAGTACATACCGGTAGCTCAAATCTAACGTAACCGTTCGACTGTTTTGGACATCAACGTAGTAAAATCCACATTCATTTTTTTGTTTTGTTTTTAATTACAGGCACTGATGTGGTCGTCGTGAAGAGTGGGCGGCGGATATGTGGCACCGGAGGTTGCCTCGCTAACGCACCCCTGCACCAAAACAAGAGTTACTTTGAGTTCAAGATCCAGTCCACAGGTAAATTATTTAAGTGGTCAATTTACGGCCAATCTTAGTTTAGTCGATACAATAGAGGCCTAAAATGGGGCATATGTGTTGGTGTGGATCTGGACCAGGAAAAGACTGGTAACTCCCCAGCCCACTCCAGACACGATTAAACACGGACAGTCCTTCCCTGTCTTCGTGTGTAGGTGTGTGGTTAAACATCTTTATTGAATTACTCTCAAATTCCATTGCTTAGCAACAGCTCCAGTCTTAGTTACGAGGCATTTTTTAAACAGTTTGAGCAGCGCACTTAGTCACGGCGGACGCCATTTTTTAATTGGTACATGTATTGGATTAAAATCGTTTCTGTTGCTAAGCAGCGCCCAATAGATTGTTTGATGCCATCACACTCAATTATATCTAGAAACGGTTGTACCTTTTACATGATCGGGTTTCCTGTTACAGGTCGCTGTCCAGCGCATTATTTTGACAAACCTGTGTGAAACAGACCTCCGTGATCTGATATGGGAGCCGCAAGATTAAATCAGTTGTATTTTAATTTGGAAGGGGAGCTGGTAAAATCTAACAGATAAGATAACACATTCCCTCATTGGCACTGATCTGCAGCTGTGCAAGCGAGCAAGTATAATTGCCTAATGAGCTAAAGGCTACTGCATCTGCCTAGTAACAAATCCATTACAGTAGAAACGAGACAACCTAGCCAAAACAATAATGTTTATAAGTCTTTCTTGCCTCTTTGTCAAAATAACATTATGACAACATTTTTCACCTCTTGTCAACTACATGTGTGGTCACCCTATTTTAGTGGTTCTGCCCTCTCTGTGCAGGTGTTTGGGGGGTGGGCGTGGCCACGCAGAAGGTGAACCTGAATCAGGTACCCATGGGCCGGGACATCAACAGCCTTGTCCTGAGGAATGACGGCTCAGTTTATCACAACAACGAGGAGAAGAACCGCCTGCCTGCCAACAGCCAACCCCAGGAGGGAGACATTGTGGTGAGTTATCTGGTGTTAGGGTGAAGCCGCTGAAGCACTTGTGCTGTACATAGGGAGGTTTGTCTGTTACCCCAGAATATGAGGGTAATTAGGTTAGTGGAAGCGTGTACGGCCCTGTTAATAGCAAATGTGCACCAAGGATGGTCGTAGTGAGTGTGTGTGGGGTGTAGGAGAATGTGTGTGTGTTTGGGGGGGGGGTGACTTTAAATATGTGTTTATTTCATACCATTACTTTTCCAGGGTTGTTCAGCTTTCATTTCTGTGAAATAGGTTTTAAACTGGCTATATTAATTTAAAAATATTGACTTGGATTTCAGGGGGATTTCAGAAAGAAAACAAAGTCAAATAGATTTTAACCTGAACCAAGTAATGCTGAATGCATATTGGAAATACATATTTGTAAATTGTCTTTTGGTAAACACAAAGTAGTCGTCTACCGGTGCAACAGAGTAACAACTGGACAGTGTAGGGACTAGAACAATAAACAATGAGTTCCTCAAACACTTCAATCACGGTTCCACTCTATTCGTTTCCTCAAGACTCAAGGTTTGTCGGGGTTGGCTAAATCCAGAAGAAACATTTTTACTTGATTGAAAAAGTGTTGTTCGGAGAACATGAGATGGCTAATCTACTCTGTCCAGTACACATCCTTCCCAGTGAGAGCCTACGTGTTAATCCCAAGTGTTCAGCCATAC
Source organism: Dallia pectoralis (assembly GCA_029465975.1). NCBI lineage: Eukaryota > Metazoa > Chordata > Actinopteri > Esociformes > Umbridae > Dallia > Dallia pectoralis. Next base: position 24,449,051 of record CM055731.1, on the reverse strand, counting down.
ATATATGATTTCAATCTCCCTTCAGTTCGAGTTGGCCAGTGGATTTGATCACCATAGCAATAAATACCAGTGTCTGCTTTCTGTACCCGCTGAACAGCTTCCTTCGCTCCAGGCTGCACGTCTTCATTTTAACTAGGACCCAGTCTCTTTACGGGTCACGTGGGGGGTGCAACATTAGATGTGACCTTCAGTGGCTGAATCCTCACCGATTGGTCATGTGATCATCACTCCAACCAACTAACCAGGAGGCGCCAGCCGATGACAGCTGAAATTACCGCTTTATTGTGGAGATGGTCGGCCTTGTCAAAGCTGGAACAAACCATGGCATTGACGTTCTGATAAGACCTCCACCAATCTTTAGTGAAGACTTCTGTCTAGAGGTGGTTCAGATATTCATTGAAACGCTGGTAAAGTTGTAGAAGTTCCAAATTATATTTTTCAGGTCTAAGTTTATTCTGATCCTGTCCCTGTGGGGTGATGTAGTTTTTTGATTCATTGGAGGTTGTCGTTCCATGTGATAATGGATAATTAACACACCAGGGGGGAGTGGCGAGGTGGGGGGTGCAAAGTAGCTAATATGCCATGGTTATGCACCAGACAACACTGTCAATAACCTAGCCAGAGAAGTGTTATGATACTAACCGTAAAAGCCGGTTAACATCCTAGGTAAACAAATCTGCCACTCTGTTCCAACAAATAGTCATTTTATACACCCAATACAATGTTATATATCCAGCTAGTTATTTTGAACCCTCGTTTTGGATTTGGGGTTTCTGAAGCGACCCCTGGTGGCAGCGAGTGGGGGGACAGTTTGGGCTTTTGAGCGGTCAATTAACGGAACAGAACGGCAATTTGGAACACAAAACACAAGTGCTGTTGCTGACCTCACCTCCATCTTTAACCCAAACAGAGTATTATGAACATGTGTTAATGCTAACTTAAATAACTGTTTATATAATTAAAGGCTCCGTTTTCAGCCAGCTGCAGTGTCTTTAGGTCTTATGTCATACCATGTCACTCTAGTAGAGTAGGAATAACTAGTTGGTCAGGAATAACTACTTGGCATGTCTGGTATGAAAATGGTAATTTCGAGTGTGTCAGTCAATATCTTGCCTTTATTAGCGTTGCGGGTTATACAATGAGTAGTAGGCAGATGACAGCTGAGCAAGTGTTTTATAATAAGACAGAGAACAGATTAACTTATTTGCCAATCAATTATTGGACCCTGCCATTCCATGGGTTTACGTCGAACTTGTCTAGCTATAAGATGTATTTCGCCAAACAACTTTACACGGACACTCGTGAATAAGTCTATTTTAAATGTCTAATTTGGTTTTTATTTAATTTGTGAACACTTGTTTTAGTTACTTAATATTTTCTGCCATTTCGTAATGATCTTGGGGGGAGAGTTTTTGCTGAAACTGTGCCGGAGCCAGTGGTTCACGCGGCCACACCGGAGCCGTAGACCGCCCATAATTCATTGAACCAATTTGCCGGTTCAGCCATTATTTTTCTGTTTAAATGTGATTAATCCAATCAAACTTGAACCTTAATTTGAGTCCATTGCAACCGAATGGTGCTGGTCAGCCTGCTTAATAAACTGGAGAAGGCTCAGCTCAATAGAAATGAACTAGAAACGGTACATTTTCTGAATTAAATGTCTTCGCTGGCTGTATGAAAAGACTTGTCCTCATGGGTCATCCGTCCTCTGGGCAGGCTGGTTCCTCCAATCCCCCCCTTAGAAATGAGCTTCTCCGGTAGACATTGATGCTTACCTCATATGTACATGGACACTAATGTACTCTCATTGTTGGTCGGGCGAATGGGTAGAACATTATAGAGAAGTCAGGTGTGTATTAACTCTGAACTGTGTAGCTCTAATGACAGGTGGAATTGCGTTGGGTCAAACATAAGCCCTCAGATCTATTGCTCAGTGAATTGATCACTGGCTTTTCGGGTGAGTGTTAAAATGCCTGTAAAGATTTAGCCAAAATGAATTGACTGTTTGTTTTCTGTCTCAGGGCATCACATATGACCACGTGGAGCTGAATCTCTATCTGAATGGGAAGAATATGCACTGTCCAGCCTCAGGGATACGAGGAACAGTGTATCCTGTGGTTTATGGTCTGTATATCTGTGTTGGTCATATTGTGTCGGTCTGTATCAGCCTGTGGTGTGTGTGTGTGTGTGTGTGTGTATTAACAGCTTCATGGACTATGACCTTCTTACTCCAGAATGATCACCACCAATATCAGAAATGAGACTAATATTATTAATCCTACACAGTGTTTCTAACCTAATCCCCATTCGGATGAAATCATGCACTAATGCTGTGTTTCCCAATCCTGGTCCTGGGGACCCCAACAGGTACACATTTTGCCCTAGCACACATACACCTAATTCAAACTAAAGACTTAATGATTGGTGGAATACATCAATCAGATGTTTATTAGTTAGCACCATTTGAATCGGTTGTGTGACCACGTGCACCCTTTGGGGTCCTCAGGACCATGATTGGGAAACACAGGCCTAGTACATTTGCCTCACGATGGGAAAGCTTGATTTATTTCACTGCCACTAGGGGTCAGTACATGCTTAGTTGAAACGCTCACCATGTTTGGTGGCATATGAGGTGAACGCAATTGAATCATCTGATGCAGCATGTTTCCCAAGTGGTTTCTATAGCTCCAGTCAGAGAGTTGTGTCTGAAGTACCCTAATTGAACTGATGTTCATTTGATCTCGTCTTTATTGCAGTGGATGACAGCGCCATCCTAGACTGCCAGTTCAGTGACTTCTACCACACAGCGCCACAAGGCTTTGAGAAGATTCTGTTTGAGCAGCAGATATTCTAAGCAGCACCTCACCCTCCCTCTTCAGTTCTCCTCGTTGCTTCTCAGAGATCTGACACTCATTCTGTCTGGTTTGAGAGACTGTGTTTGTGTCCTATTTACACTCTGATTTAGAGATGTTCAGGGTCGAGTTGGGTTGTTCTGCTCATTAGTAAGAACTGATTCTGGGTCAGTGGGTAATGGCAGAGTGTAACCAAAGTGTGTGTGTGTGTGTGTGACATGTTTGAAACAGAAAGACAAGTCAGTAGACATCGCTTTGCTTAAGTTTTATCCACACTGCATTGAAACAATCGGTTATTGTTGCTGCTTCTTTCAGAGTTAAGAGTTTAAACAATGTCAAAGTGTTTTCTTTAAGTCTGGCAGTGTTGTAGTGCACATTTGGTTGTTGGTCTGGACCAGAAGCCATGTTGAATTTTCTTGTACAGCAACCTAAATGTTTTTGGTTTAATTATGGAAGGTAATCTGTCAATCATCTTTCTCTGCCTTATTGATATGTAGGCTTTCACATCACATACGTTTATATTTATTTGTTTGTATTTGACACTAATGATTAATGTTGTTTTTTCTCCCCATTATTTACATTGAATACTATATTTTCTGTTTTAGATTTCTTATATTTCGTTCTGTCATTAATAGTAATTTGCTCCAAAGGTTTCTAAATGTCAGCAAGTTGGTGATACTGTCCTCACTGGATGTATTAACGGATGGTGACATTTTCTGACTCTACTGTGTTTCAACAATCGGATGAATGCATATCATCCTTTTGAAGTCTAAAACGGACTAGATGTTAAATACTTTTTAGTTTGCACTAATGTCCTGTCTGTTGAATATTAAACCAAATCAGAATACATATTGTGGAATATAATAAAGGAAATTGCCTATGGAGATGTTTGTTGAACTCGTTGTTTGAATTGTACATTTCTGTGTTGTGTTTTTCAAAACTTGTGCTGCTGTTGACCAATACTGACGTTTGACGTGAAGAAAAATAACCGATTTCATGATTGTTTAACGATTGTTCATGACAGCATCATGATGTGATGGGAGAAAAAAACGTTTTTGAATGTTACATGAATATCTGAAAGGTGTTTGTACGCATTATGATTCTGAAAAGTTATTCTTTTTACAATTTTAAGTGACATAGTTTACTAGTAGCGGTGTATTTGTGGTTGGTTATGTATTGCAGTCTCAGTCTGAGCTCCTCCCCGTTCCCGTTACGCTCCCGTTACGTCCAGACGCCTCCCTCGGTAATCTGCAGCTTGAATACCGTGCTCGGTTTATCACCGGGGATCAGGAACGCCGGAATACAGGTCTCAACCCAGCACACAGCCATGGCAGAAAACGCCGGCTCGGATAACCACCGCATCAAGAGCTTCAAAAACAAGGGACGCGATGTGGAGGTAGGAGAGCTTTTGGATAGGGTGCTATATGGGTGTTACTTCGACCCAGCCTGGTCCCACTGTCTCTGGACCGAACAGGGGCTAGCCAGCTAACGACACCGGGTCCACCCTACCCATGTTTGCTGTCATTGAGCATGTCTAGATTATCCTCCAACCCGGTGCCATCATCACACTAACGGGTGTGGTTTATTATTAACAGGGCCCACATTACCCAGCGAATAGTTTTAACGTCCGCCGCTTTACACCGACAACCAAAGCCGATTATTGGCAGACTAGCCAGGCAGCTATATAATATAAGGGGTTAACTAATATTACTACTAGCTAACACACATTTATCATATAAGGGTAACTAATGTTACAACTAGCTAACATACAGTTATCATATGATATAAGGTTAACTAATGTTACTACTAGCTAAAATACAGTTATATAATATCACAACTGGTTAACTAATGTTACAACCAGCTACATACAGTTATCCAGCAGCTACCGGCACCGGTGGGTTTGACAGCAGATAACTAGCGGAATCCAGAGTAAAGCCGGTCACTAGATAATATGGGAACTTGTTTATCATCCTAGCTCATTTAACCGATTGGTTAGTTGCCATTTGACACCGCTAACACACCTGTCCTGTCTCCTAATGCTGGTTAACTTGTTAACTAACTAGTTGTGAGCTTCGGCGCTCCTGTAATGTCACACTGTGTCTTGGTCTCCTGAAGCTAAGGGAGGCTAACCAGCTAGTGGTAATCAGTAGTTAGCTGAACAAGGGAGGCTAACCAGCTAGTTGTAATCAGTAGTTAGCTGAACAAGGGAGGCTAACCAGCTAGTTGTAATCAGCAGTTAGATGAACAAGGGAGGCTAACCAGCTAGTTGTAATCAGTAGTTAGCTGAACAAGGGAGGCTAACCAGCTAGTTGTAATCAGTAGTTAGCTGAACAAGGGAGGCTAACCAGCTAGTTGTAATCAGCAGTTAGATGAACAAGGGAGGCTAACCAGCTAGTTGTAATCAGTAGTTAGCTGAACAAGGGAGGCTAACCAGCTAGTTGTAATCAGTAGTTAGATGAACAAGGGAGGCTAACCAGCTAGTTGTAATCAGTAGTTAGCTGAACAAGGGAGGCTAACCAGCTAGTGGTAATCAGTAGTTAGCTGAACAAGGGAGGCTAACCAGCTAGTTGTAATCAGTAGTTAGATGAACAAGGGAGGCTAACCAGCTAGTTGTAATCAGTAGTTAGCTGAACAAGGGAGGCTAACCAGCTAGTTGTAATCAGCAGTTAGCTGAACAAGGGAGGCTAACCAGCTAGTGGTAATCAGTAGTTAGCTGAACAAGGGAGGCTAACCAGCTAGTTGTAATCAGTAGTTAGCTGAACAAGGGAGGCTAACCAGCTAGTTGTAATCAGCAGTTAGCTGACCAAGGGAGGCTAACCAGCTAGTGGTAATCAGTAGTTAGCTGAACAAGGGAGGCTAACCAGCTAGTGGTAATCAGTAGTTAGCTGAACAAGGGAGGCTAACCAGCTAGTGGTGATCAGTAGTTAGCTGAACAAGGGAGGCTAACCAGCTAGTGGTAATCAGTAGTTAGCTGAACAAGGGAGGCTAACCAGCTAGTTGTAATCAGTAGTTAGCTGACCAAGGGAGGCTAACCAGCTAGTGGTAATCAGTAGTTAGCTGAACAAGGGAGGCTAACCAGCTAGTGGTAATCAGTAGTTAGCTGACCAAGGGAGGCTAACCAGCTAGTGGTAATCAGTAGTTAGCTGAACAAGTCAACTTCTACGGACAGTGGAGCAAAGGTCCATATATGTAGCTAGCTAAGTGACGACGTTGATGCTATTCTGTAGGACTTTAGAGTAACATTAGCGTGAGAAATGCTACCCCCACCAATACAGCTTGTTATCTAGGCTACATCGATTAGTATCTTGTACAGCTGAGCTGTCATCGGACTCGTAAGGACAGCTGTTAAATTATAAGCAGCCGCTGAAAACATTCAATCAAAAACTATGACACCCAAGAAACCCTGTGGTTCTGTCCCAGACCAATGTTGTACCCCTAATTGCTCTAAGCATACTTCTCTAGTGACGTTACAGTTAAATTAATCACAAGTGGTTAGCTAAGTGTCAATGTGAGGCACACACACACACTTCTACCTATGAATTTGCCCAATTCTTGTGGAATGGGTTTTCTGATAATTAACGGATTGTTTCAGGGTACTACCAGCAACTGTGTGAAATTTACAGATACGGCAAGGCCTTGTTGTTGAATCCAAGTGTCAGTGTAAAAACACATGGCTACTGTTAAGGCCAGGTGGGCTATATATTCTGTCATCTTGCTGGTCTGTCTTGGTTTCTCCCTTGAGGTATAACCGAATCCGGTTGATGGCAATAGGTGGAAGTCCCCCAAGGAAAGAAGTTCGGTGTTCCTGCAGTAGGTAGAGCTAAGATCGGTTAATACAATGATCAGCCATCACACCCAGTTTCAGAATGTAGCTCAATTGTTTTTGATATGTTTAAAAAGATAGGCTGCCAAGTACAAAATCTGGGACTACCGTTAGGCTACGAATCTGTTTTCTGTACTGCTGTTTTCCGCTCTGGCCGACTTGGCAAGGCAACAATGTAGCTTTGTTGGATACAAAAAGTATCGCTTCCACTCTGTAGTTGGGTCATTCCGGTGGGCAGGAGGCAAAACAGTCACTGTGGTTTTCCACAGGTTGAGGTTGCCCATAAGTACGGTCCAGATTAGGTTACCTGGGCAACACACGACCCCTGACCCCAGGATGGATAGACCTAGTAGAATGGTCCTCACAACACGGCTTCATGGTTGAACCGTAACCATCAGCACTAGTTCTGGCTTCCCCCCCCCGGCTCATGGTGTCTTGGCAAACTACTCCCATCGTTTGCTCAAGACACTGGCCACGTGACGTTAACGGGTTGCTCTAATCCTGTTATGGCAGACGCTGTGCGTGGTACAAGGACACGGATTTGGGTCCGAATATTGTCAGAAAGTCCAATATGCTACCATGAAGTCGTGTTTCGCTCTCTGTCATATATCCTTTGCATGCATTGTTTGCCTGAAGCCTGAATACATCACAAGACACGAGTATCGGCATGGCGATGCGGTACAAGGCCTGTACTACAGTCATCCTCAGTTCCTGCTTGTCTGATTGGGCCTTTCTGCCTTCAGTCATTTTTTTAGCATGTGAAAGTCATGCTCAATTGGATTCAGATCAGGTAATTGGCCAGTCTAGAGCGTTCCACATTTTTACCCCGATCGACTCTGTTGTCGCTATGGCTGCGTGTTTAGGGTCATTGTTCTTCTGTCTGACGCAGGAACTCTCCTGTGAGTTTAGGGGCAAATGGATTTGGGATTTGCATTGGGACATGGTGCAATTACTCCAATAGTCTCTTGCATTTCTTCTGGAATATCCGGATGTTTGAAAAACATGTTTTCTGAAAACTTGATCGGTATGTTGTATAACCTAAACGATGTGAGGATAGAGCAAGCATGAAGAATGTTCTGATGGATCCAGTAGGTTAGTGTTTGAGGCGAGCCAAGTGGACATGGGTGAACCTCAACGGGGTCACGTTTGTTGCTCCAATGGGATATAAGTGTTCTTATGATGTATGTATAATTGTAACGAAAGCTTTCACCGAACCATGCGTGTCCAGATGCAATGGGTCAGAGGACTGACTGGTGCTGAGAGAACGTCTGGCGAAAACGGACCGTTGTCCAGTCGGCAGAATTTGTCCTCATCCCCAACCATTGCAAAGCGTGTGGTGGCCTGGCCTGACAGCAACTGTCCATCGCAATCAGCCTGAGCCGGACTCTTCATATTATAGAAGAGAAGCTAGCTGGCTTGCATGCAGTGCTTTGTCCAAGCTAGATAATTATCTAACACTATTTAAAACATGTTGGTGGTTTTTATTTTTTAAATCTGTTGTTTACAGAGGGGCTCTTAGGGTTTAAAGTGATGGTCCCTCTGGCGCTGTACAGCTCGGGGGGCCCCTCTGGCGCTGTACAGGTCGAGGGCCCCTCTGGCGCTGTACAGGTCGGGGGCTCTTCTGGCGCTGTACAGGTTGGGGCCCCCTCTGGCGCTGTACAGGTTGGGGCCCCCTCTGGCGCTGTACAGGTCGAGGGCCCCTCTGGCGCTGTACAGGTCGGGGGCTCTTCTGGCGCTGTACAGGTTGGGGCCCCCTCTGGCGCTGTACAGGTCGGGGGCCCCTCTGTTGCACAACCGCCACAGTCAGAGACACAACCAGGTCAGACCAAATGCTGGGTAAACACGTACTGGCCATGTGATGTAAGAGGCTATTTAGGATGGCAATATGAACCGCAGAGCACAGTCACAAGACCTCGGACCAGCGCAAACAGTCATGAGTGGACTAAAAACACATGGAGGTTCACCTGGGTGTCAGTTACATTCTGCTGACAGCCTAAAGCATACTCAATTATTCATACCCAATTATCAGGTCTTTGTTAAAGCAGGAAAATATTACAACTCGTACCCACAGTAAATCCACCTATACAGAAAACATGCATACATTCATACTTGATGCTTCCTCTAAATGCCATTAATTCCATTAATCAGTTTGAAGACATGTTAGGCATGTGTGTCTGTTATCAGTGGATGCCAGGACGTCTCTCACTTGTTCCCCTTTGTGTCTTTTTCTTCCAGACTATGAGGAGGCATCGGAATGATGTGACTGTGGAACTGAGGAAGGTAAGAGAGGCCTTTTAATGTGTTACTGTGTTGCCAAAATGTATGTTCATTGTTCACTACTAAACACCTCTTGAGTATGTTACCAAAGGACAACTAAAACGAGTTGCTAAACATATCAAAGGGAAGGTAAAGAAGGGTTCTAGAAAGGCACTCCTAGAACGATGACCTGTAATTAATAGCATCATCATCTAAGATGCCCTCAAACTGGGCCCCAGAAAATGCAGAACTGAAAGAGTGCATCAAATAACTAGGTATGACATATTTTAGCCACCTACTGGCCATATTTAAATTAGCCCAGCCCGTTTACGTAAAGTTTAAGCTGCTCTCTACAGCAGACTGGACGGACTTAAGTGATGGTCGATAACAGACTGAATCATCATCATCACCGGGAGGCAGATTAGCTAACATTCCATCGGGATTAGCTGAGATTAAGGAAAACATCCATCTGTAATCTATGGTGAGACAACTGCTCTGCTGGCCCATTCGATATAGACGTCTATCTGACACCGGTCCCAGTTTGTTGGTGTAATGGTCAAACTGCAGCTTTGCTCTTCCCCCTGGATAGACAGAGAGATTTTTTCTGGTGTAGGGTGTGTGTGTGTAGACGGTGTGTGTTGGTGGTGTAGGCGGTGTGGAGTTGGTGTAGGGTGTGTGTAGGGTGATTGTGAGAAAGGTGCTAGGAGTAAGTGTTATCAGGGGTTAGTTTCTACATTCCATGGTGGCAGAGCAGAGAACAGCACAGGGCTAGTTAGTCATCAGCAGACAGTGACGCACTGTCCAGCACTGCAGAGCACACTGGAATGTAGGTCAGGGGAATCTCCTCCCTCTCTCTCTCTCTCTCTCTCTCCCTCCACTGACTCCCCTCTCTCTCCCCCTCCCTCCCTCCACTGATTCAACTCCTTTGTGAATTATTATTGTTCTTGCCCCTTTAACGCTTTTGTTGTCTCTGTCAGCTTGTGTTTACGTGTCTGTGTGTTCTGTCATTTGTATTATTTGTGTGTGTGTGTTGTCTCTGTCAGCTTGTGTTTACGTGTCTGTGTGTTCTGTCATTTGTATTATTTGTGTGTGTGTGTGTTGTCTCTGTCAGCTTGTGTTTACGTGTCTGTGTGTTCTGTCATTTGTATTATTTATTTGTGTGTGTGTGTGTGTGTTGTCTCTGTCAGCTTGTGTTTACGTGTCTGTGTGTTCTGTCATTTGTATTATTTGTGTGTGTGTGTTGTCTCTGTCAGCTTGTGTTTACGTGTCTGTCTGTTCTGTCATTTGTATTATTTGTGTGTGTGTGTTGTCTCTGTCAGCTTGTGTTTACGTGTCTGTGTGTTCTGTTATTTGTATTATTTGTGTGTGTGTGTTGTCTCTGTCAGCTTGTGTTTACGTGTCTGTGTGTTCTGTTATTTGTATTATTTGTGTGTGTGTGTTGTCTCTGTCAGCTTGTTTGTGCGTGTCTGTGTGTGTGTGTTGTCTCTGTCAGCTTGTTTGTGCGTGTGTGTGTTGTCTCTGTCAGCTTGTTTGTGCGTGTGACATGTGTGTGTGTTGTCTCTGTCAGCTTGTGTGTGTCTTTTAAAGTAGAATCTCCTTTGGGGATATTCCCATGTCTGGTACCAGAGATCCCCAACACACACACACACACACATTCAGTGGCGGAGGTCTGGATGTTGTTCATCCATCTGATTTATTGTTGGACCATTTAATCCTCTCCGCTGTCTTCCATCAGAACAAACGTGACGAGCATCTACTGAAGAAGAGGAATGTCCCACAGCAGGAGAGTTTGGAAGACTCAGACGTCGACTCTGACTTCAAAGGGGTGCGTGTGTGTGTGTGTGTGTGTGCTTTGTTGCATTTACCTGATTCTCTATTACCTGATAGACCTTCCCATCTTTAAATGTTCTGCTTTCATTCCGTCAGGTAGAAGGGACAGAACATACATCCCATCTACCCTACAGTCTTTTCATGTTTACAAATGGGCCGGTCTCCTGAACCATGTTGGTCGATGATTAGTGTGTTCAGAGTGCGGTGGTCCCCAGGGTGATATAATACTGCAGCCAAATAGGCAGGTCCTGTCCGCTGACTCCAGATCTGTCACTGGACTGATTCGATCAGATGAGAAATGTGGCCGGGTCTAGTCAGGCCTCGACACCATGGCGTGTGGAGATGTGTGTTCTGATAATGGATATGACTGGTGTGTTTCAATAGTTCTGCTCCCATGATGCTGCTGTTCTTGTTGTTGTTTAGCTGTGTCCTGGTTCTTATTTTGTCTTATTTTTGTATTTACAGCAAAACATCACGCTAGAGGCCATCTTACAGGTGAGGGCCAACATCTAAATAACAAACTCTCTTACTCTCTCTTGCTTCTTCCTTCCGTCACTCACTCACTCTCTCACTCTCTCTCTCTCCTCTTCTGTCTGTCTCCACTTTTTCCCTGCCTTTGTCTGAAACTCGCGCCGCTTCTCTTTCTCCCCTCTATCCTTTCTGAGAGTGTGGTGCTGTAACGTGCTCTGTCGTTTTCTCTCCGTTGCTGAAGAACGCCACCAGTGATGATGCTGTGGTCCAGCTCAGTGCTGTACAGGCCGCTAGGTACGTGTGTCGGCGTGTGTGTTTGTCAGCTGTGTGTCCATTTGAATAGGTTTCGTTCCATTATGGAAACATCTCTGGTTGTGTTTTTGTGTCGGTCAGGAAACTCCTTTCCAGTGACAGAAACCCTCCAATTGATGACTTGATCAAGTCGGGCATCCTGCCAATCCTGGTCAGATGTCTGGAGAGCGATAACAAGTATGCCTACTGATGCCTGGGGAGGGGCTGGGGGAGGCTTGGTGTGGGCTGGGAAGGCTTGGTCTGGTCTGGGGGAGGCTTGGACTGGGCTGGGGGAGGCTTGGGTCTGGGCTCGGGTGGGGGTGCAGGCTGTCCAGTTGACATAGCAGAGGTCAGGGTGAGAGAGTCTGTGTTGGAGGGTCGACATAGGATCGGCGTGTGTGTGTGTGTGTGTGTGTGTGTGTGCACCAGAGTCACTAGACCTCATTGTTTCTGTCTCCTTCAGTCCGTCCCTTCAGTTCGAGGCAGCCTGGGCTCTGACCAACATAGCATCTGGGACTTCACAGCAGACACAGGCTGTGGTCAAATCCAGTAAGTTTGCAGGCTCCTCTGATATGAACGTTATCTGGAGTTTCCTACATTGACCACTGATGCATTAGTGTGTGTGTGTGTGTGTGTGTGTATATAGATGCTGTTCCCCTGTTCCTGCGGCTCCTCCAGTCTCCCCATCAGAATGTGTGTGAACAGGCGGTCTGGGCGCTAGGCAACATCATAGGTGAGAATTCCATCCTCAGCATTCCATTTGTGTGTTTAATCCGGAATAACTGAACTAACCAGGTGACGCTGACCCTTGACCTGTGACGCTCCTCCACTAGGGGATGGACCACAGTGCAGAGATTACGTAATCTCCCTGGGCGTGGTCAAGCCTCTGCTGTCGTTCATTAACCCCTCCATCCCCATCACCTTTCTCCGCAACGTCACCTGGGTCATCGTCAACCTCTGCCGAAACAAGGACCCACCGCCCCCCATGGAGACAGTACAGGAGGTGTGTGTGTGTGTGTGGGGGGGGGGGGTGGTATGCAATTGTTTTCTCCAACAAATTAATTTCATATTGCCAGGCCTAGTTTATCCTGCCTGGATGGCCTAGTTTAGCCTGCCTGGATGGCCTAGTTTAGCCTGCCTGGATGGCCTAGTTTAGCCTGCCTGGATGGCCTAGTTTAGCCGGCCTGCCTGGATGGCCTAGTTTAGCCTGCCTGCCTGGATGGCCTAGTTTAGCCTGCCTGCCTGGATGGCCTAGTTTAGCCTGCATGGAGGCCCTAGTTTAGCCTGCATGGAGGCCCTAGTTTAGCCTGCCTGGAGGGCCTAGTTTAGCCTGCTTGGATTAAACTAGGCTGAATGAGTTAGCTGACAGGCAGTTGCATAGGTAACTGTTAGTATTTAATCTTTTAAATACTCTATAATCACTAATTTATAATGGTTGTATTTTTTACAGGTTTTGTCATTTTATTATAATATTAAAATTTGTCAGCAGTAAGTGGTGAGCCAAAGCCAGTTGACATTTCCAGTAACATATTGACAAACTCAATAATCCTCACCGCTATTCGTAGTTTTCACGTGTCGTCACGGCATATGGGAACGCCCCCCTGGCGTGAAAAACAAACTCATCCTCCATTGCCATTGATCGAAAAAACGTATTTTGATTTAAAAATGCCAGGTAGTTGCTGTTATAACTGTCTAGAAGTCCAATGTGCTATCGATTGCCCCACAGAGCCACTAGATAGTTGCTGTTATATTGGATGCTCTAACAGAAAAGGAGACAAGACTGGGTTGTCTTTATACAGAATCTAATAGCCCAAAATTTCAATTCTTGCCGGCGTGTTTATAATAGTTTTGAAATATCCAGATAAGTGTCACAAACGTTACAGAATACAGACATATCAATACAAATTCATCTGTTCTGCTCTCCTAACTCAAAATATAATCAAGGTGGATGCATGTGCTTAAAAAAAGTTCAGTTTGTCCTCATCCTTTCGGTTGAAATGCTGACTTGCCGTGTTCTCTAGTATCGCTCTGATTTGTGAAAAATGCTTCCTAACGTCGTTCCATGTTTGGGATTCTCTGCTGCTGTTGTTGTTGTTGACAGCTTCCTAGTGCGATTATTGATGTCTGACTTTGAATTGCCTTTCAAACTCATGGGGATTAACTACATGCCTGAAGCATCGGTTCAAATGAGCGCATAGGCAGAATTTGGGGTTCTAATTCCGTCGAGTTTCATGGAATTTGAACCAATATCTACACTGGTTCTCCATTTTTGGTGCATCAGTATGTAGTGCGGTCCATCTCGCTTTGCACTTGACACGTTTTTCTTGTCTTTCTCTTTCAACCAGATTCTTCCTGCATTGTGTGTTCTTATCTACCACACAGAGATCAATGTAAGTATGAATGTACATGTTTATACAGTTAATTTGTTCGAGGTTCTTATCAATTTGAGATCAGCCGTTATTGTGTGCGTGCCTGTGTATGTGTGTGTGTAGATACTGGTGGACACTGTCTGGGCCCTCTCTTACCTAACGGACGGCGGGAACGAGCAGATTCAGATGGTTATAGATTCGGGCGTGGTTCCCTTCCTTGTCCCCCTGCTCAGCCACCAGGAGGTCAAAGTTCAGGTAAGTGAGGTCTCATCGCCTGCTGTCTCATCGCCTGCTGTCTCATCGCCTGCTGTCTCATCGCCTGCTGTCTCATCGCCTGCTGTCTCATCGCCTGCTGTCTCATCGCCTGCTGTCTCATCGCCTCCTGTCTCATCGCTTCCTGTCTCATCGCCTGCTGTCTCATCACCTGCTGTCTCATAACTTTGTGCAGACTGCGGCTTTGAGGGCGGTGGGGAACATTGTGACGGGAACAGACGAGCAGACTCAGGTGGTGCTAAACTGTGACGTCCTCTCACACTTTCCCAACCTGCTGACACACCCGAAAGAGAAGATCAACAAGGTGAAAGACAGATGACAGTTGATAGTGGGGGGGGACTCATGGCTGTAATGTCATTGTATTACTTATCTCTGTACCCCCTCACTCCCTTAATTATAATTATAATAATGTTATATGTTTGTATGTAAGTAGCTTCCTGCCAAAGTAAATTCCTTGTCTGTACACGGATTCATGGCGATTTAACAGTTTTCTGATTCTGATTGATTTACTGTCTGGTTGGTTCCTCCAGGAAGCAGTATGGTTCCTGTCCAATATCACGGCGGGGAACCAACAACAGGTTCAGGCGGTTATCGATGCAGGACTCATCCCTTTAATCATCCATCAACTGGCCAAGGTAGGGTGAGCCCCATGTCAGAACTCATCCCTTTAATCATCCACCAACTGGCCAAAGAGCCGCATGTCAGAACTCATCCCTTTAATCATCCACCAACTGGCCAAGGAGTTGGTGACATCCTTTCTGTGTTGGTGACATCCTGTCTGTGTTGGTGACATCCTGTCTGTGTTGGTGACATCCTGTCTGTCTCTAGGGGGATTTTGGAACTCAGAAGGAGGCAGCATGGGCCATCAGCAACCTCACCATCAGCGGCAGGAAAGACCAGGTGGGTCTGCTAACATATAAACACACACACACACACACACACACACACACACACACAGGACAGCCTTAATATTGAACAGGCTTTTGCCATATTAGACATGGGCTGTTCTGGTGTGTGTAGGTCGAGTACCTGGTCCAGCAGAATGTGGTTCCTCCGTTCTGCAGTCTGCTGTCAGTCAAGGACTCCCAGGTGGTCCAGGTGGTCCTGGACGGACTAAAGAACGTCCTCGTCATGGCCGGAGACGAGGCCAGCTCCATCGCTGAGATCATAGAGGAGTGTGGAGGTCTGTGTCTGTCTGTCTGTCGGTCTGCGTGCGTGGGAATCAGGTCTGTGTCTGTCTGTCTGTGTGTCTGTCGTTCTGCGTGCGTGCATGGGACTCAGGTCTGTGTACATCTTGTGATATTTTGTGGTGTGTCTGTCTGTATGTGTCTGTTTCCGTCTGTCTGGTGGAGGGAGTTGTGTTTGACCTCTAACTTCTCTGTTCGCAGGTCTGGAGAAGATCGAGAACCTACAGCACCATGAAAATGAGGACATCTACAAACTGGCCTTTGAGATCATTGACCAATACTTCTCAAACGACGATGTGAGTTACAAGAAGAAACACGTTTTTTGAATTAGATTCTGAAGGATTTGATTACATGGAGCTTATTTGAAGGATATATATATTTTTATCCGATATCCAGGCCAGTGAGACAACGATAGAAATATACTTCACCAACGCCGATATTCACATAATTCTACAATATTCCACAATCCATCGAAATTTATGCCAATTTTAAAGAGTATATAAAAACAATCAATGGGATAACGTTACTTGAGAAACAAAAATGTATAAACAGGGTACCCGCGGGGTCTTAAAAGTCTTAAAAAAGTCTTAAATTTAATATTCGAAAAATAAGGCCTTAAAAGTCTTAAATATCATTTATAAAGTATTAAATTTAGTTTACTAAGGTCTTAAATTTGTATTGTCCTTTCATAAAATTAAATATCTTAATGTCATAAATAACTTTGTTACGATAGTTTCGTTCAGTTATGTTACGTCAGTTTTCGACAGTATCGTTACTGTTTACGTAAATGTATTGCCTTACGCTTTTGGCAGTAAACGTGTCTGTCACGTCCATACCATAGAATTAGCTCAAAATGGGAAAGTGTCGATTTAAACCAACATGGCAGAATAATATAAAATATGACTGGGTTAAACCTGTTCCAGGCAATGACCGCGAGGCTCATTGCCGTTGGTGCCGAAAGTCTTTTAAACTGGGGACAATGGGAGTTTTAGCTTTGGACTCTCATATGAAAAGCGTGAAGCACATTGCCACTGCTACAGCCCGCCAGCAGCAGGTGCCTATAGCACAGTTCTGTGAAAGCTCGTCAGCAACCTCAGGCACGGTGGCTACTGCTAGCAGCAGTGAAGACATCGCACCGTCGGTAGTGCAACCTCCGTGTGTGAACCTGCAGGCTCATTGTGGATCTACGCCAACTCTACGGGCAGAGGTGGTTTGGATACTGAAAACCATTTCGGCCCACCACTCATATTCTTCAAATGAAGAAATTGCCACAATATTCAAAACAATGTTTCCAGACTCTAAGGTTGCGTCTTCTTTCGCATGTGGGAGCAACAAGACGGCGTACATCACCAAATTTGGTTTGGCTCCGTTCATCACAAAACAACTGACTGACCAAGTCAACGACGCCACCTGCTTTGTTGTCATGTTTGACGAAAGCCTCAACAAAACCACAAAGACGAAACAGCTAGACCTTCATCTGCGCTACTGGGTCAGTGACCAGGTCCATTCAAGGTATTTTGGGTCACAGTTCATGGGTCATGCAACTGCAGCGGACTTGCTCAAACATTTCAAAGTAAGTATCGCTCCGAAAACTTATTTGCTAAATAAATCCCAACCTGTCACATTGTAGGCTCAACATGGATGTGGTTTAAAACTTTTCCGAGGCCACCATTTATCCTAGTTTGCTGAATTCAGTTGAGTACAAAGAAGTATTGTAAAAATTAAGAATATAGAGTTGAGAGAGTAGAGAATAACAAAAATATGATTATGAAAAAAATACTGAACTACTGCTAAATTTATATGTGGTAGTTTTAATTGAAAGAAATCACTAAGAAATATAATATGCAATGTACAGTCCCAACAATGTGGTAAAACATAGAGATAGATAAAGACGTTCCTGTATAAAAACATATGTACACATGTCCTAAAGATAGCTTTTGATTTGTAGGAGTGTGTGCGTGACCTCGATTTGAGAAAGATGGTCTCTGTGTCCATGGACGGCCCTAACGTCAATTGGCGTTTTTTTGAAATGCTGCAGCAGGAGCATGCAGAGCAGTTTGGGGGTGCTCAGCTGGCAGTGGTGGGGAGTTGTGGCCTCCATACTCTCCATAATGCTTTTAAGAGTGGATTTACTGATTGGCAAATAGAGAAGTTTCTCAGGGCTCTGCACACTATTTTCCACAATGTCCCGGCAAGAAGAGAAGATTTTTGCAATCTGACTAATTCCAAAGTCTTCGCTCTGCCTTTCTGTGGCCACCGCTGGGTTGAGAACCTTCCAGTGGTGGAGCGGGCCCTTGTCATCTGGCCGGACATAAAAAAGTATGTTGAGGCAGTCACGAAAAAACAGCTCCCTTGCCCTGGGACTTCCTCATATGACACTATTTCAGTGGCAACCAAAGATGCGCTTATTACCGCCAAGTTGCATTTCTTCATGGCTGTCTCAAGAAGCATGACACCTTTCCTCACGAGGTACCAGACTGATGAGCCTGTGGTGCCTTTCATTGGAAAAGACCTGGCTGAGCTGCTGAAGGTGGGGTGAATCGTTTCATTGGAAAAGACCTGGCTGAGCTGCTGAAGGTAGGGTGAATCGTTTCATTGGAAAAGACCTGGCTGAGCTGCTGAAGGTGAATCGTTTCATTGCACTGAGATTATGATTTTGTATCTGTTTTATTCACAGCCCATAGCACTACTGCTGAGACTGATTAATTTATTTGGCTATTCAAAATTATTGCTTTATTTAAATTATTTGATCATGTATAAAATAAATATAAAAGCTGTTTCCAGAAATTTTGCCTACATTATAAAAAACATTGAGGATTTAAAACACAATGGCGCCCTCAAAGGCAATGATGATTTGTGTATTGTTAACGTTTTTGCATTCTCAATAATAAGTATTTTTTTGACTTTACAGAGTTTGCTGAGGCGATTCATCAAAAGAGAACTTTTGAATGATGTCACACCTCTCCAAATGGTCCAGCTTGATGTCACTGACAAGCAGTCTAGGGTTCATCCAAGAGCTGTTGACATTGGCATTGGAGCAGAGGCTGTTGTAACGGTATTGTGGAAAGAATTGTCTGTTTTTTATGGCCTTTACCTGGCCGATCACTGGGTAAACTGGCAGAAAAAGAGTATCTTGGATCTTAAATACCAGAAATTAATAAAAACATTATAATTAGGTTTTTAAAACAATCCCACATCAAAATAATTAAACAAACAAATAGTGCTGGATGGTCGGCTGGCACTATAATTTTTTTCTTAAGTTCTGACTGCAATATTAACATTCTTGTTAGGAGCTTCAGCGGCAGAGTAGACCCATCGTAGGAGAGCTTTCTATCCTGCAGTTCAGACAGGAATGCATGGAGGGTCTCTCCAGAATGGTGAAGAAGATTCAGGAGAAGAGCCCCTTGAGTTACCCGACTGTGAGACAAATGACTTGTCTTAACCCAGCCATGATGTATTCAGATCCAGACTTGTGCCAGGGAAAGATGAAGAGTGTAGTCAAAAGGTTTCTTCAAGACAAACAGTTGGCAGGAGGTGTTGCTGCTGGTACATCATTTTTATTACATTCTTATAATTAAGTCATGACAGTGGAAACATTGAGGCTTACACCACAAACACAACACAAGCATAAACATACATATACACACATGGAGATATATATATCTCCATTTATCAAACCATAGTTAATTATTTGTTTACTCTTTCTTTAGGTGATCTGATTGCGGCCAAGGGAGCAGAGCTCCGAAGACTGTAGGCTCTTATGATATTGCACGCATTCTGTGTGTACAGCGAGAATAGAAAGCTGCACTTCATGGAATTTTTTTTCTCTTAGTTCAAAGAGGACCTTTATGCAGCAAATGCACATATTTTTGTTATTGTTTTATTGAGATTTATTATAAAACATTTTATTCAAGTCAAGTATTTGGTATGTAATTCTTTTGGTGTTAAATCCTTTCTAATTTTCCATTATCCTTTATATTTTTGCCGGTATGGCTGCTGAAGTTGGTCTTAAATGTCATCATAAATGGTCTTAAAAAGGTCTTAAAAAGTCTTAAATTTAACTTGTGGAAACCTGGGGGAACCATGATAAAATGATCTGATGCAAGTACTATTCAGACGAAAGCTAAAGTTGGCTGAAATAATTGTCACAATTTGAAGCAGTCAGCAAATACTGATGGCTGGCCAATATCTGTGCATTCTTACTCCGTACAAAATGTTTTATGGGCATCTGTTTGAATTTCTATTTGCTTCTTTGGTTATAGTAATTCATGCCCGTCTCTCTCTCTACACACACACACACACACACACACACACACACACCAACACACCAACTTTTTCATGCTCCTCTTCCTCCATTCCAGATTGATGAAGATCCCATTTTGATTCCTGAAGCCACTCAAGGAGGAACTTTCAACTTTGACCCGGCCTCAAACCTGCAGCCAAAGGAGTTCAAGTTCTAGATGCCTGTCTCCAGCTGCACAGGTCAACCCCACCCAGACATTCATCCACCTGTCTCCAGCTGCACAGGTCAACCCCACCCAGACATTCATCCACCTGTCTCCAGCTGCACAGGTCAACCCCACCCAGACATTCATCCACCTGTCTCCAGCTGCACAGGTCAACCCCACCCAGACATTCATCCACCTGTCTCCAGCTGCACAGGTCAACCCCACCCAGACATTCATCCACCTGTCTCCTCCACCCTTGCAACATGTTCCAGTATGGTGGAACCCACGTACCATCACTGTTTACTTCAACATGGCCGCCCAGCACCACTGCAATACTACACTTCTGAAGAGTCACTGAACCCCTCCCCCACCACCCCGCTGCCACAACCCGACCCGCAAGGGCCTCAGTGATTGGTCCAGAACCAGTGTGGGGAGGGTATTCGGGCGGTCTTAGCCAGAGCTGTCAAATGTCACTTCACAAGGAAGGAATGATGGAAGGGAGAAAGGACACCTTTATGGCAATATTTTTCAATTGCCAAATGTCACCGCACACACACGCACAAAAACACACACACACACACTGTTTAGCACTGACACTTGGCAAGAATTTGTGTGAACTTGATTTACATGCCATTATGCCACTGATGGGGAAAGGACACAGTCGTTTGCTTGTGGTTTATTTTGATTTTTTTCACTCTCGGATTGTCTCCTGATTTCTACGTCACCGTCATGATTGCTCGTTTGCTCTCTAGTGATGGCAGAGCGTCACGGTGCCCTTGAAGATTTTCACCCCAGAACCAAGCCATGAATAGCCACAAGACTTTAAGCAGGGAGATTTTGTGGCTAACTGACAGACTTGATACGCCACCAACAATAAAACTTTTTTTTAAATGACACCACACAACTGGTTCATTATGAAGGAAATTTACTTTAGTTGCGCAATTTTGCTCTAATTCAGGGGAGGGCAAAATCGAAAACTTTATTTTTCACAGATCTGCTAAGCCAAGCTTTGAAAGAAAACCACCTTTGGGTGGTTGGGATGGAACATCTATACTGTAGCCCTGTTTCCCAGAGGATCATAATACTGCTGCAAAAGTGATGTCACTTCCTGTGAAGGAGCCAGTAGTGATGGCACATCCTGTGGAGATGAAAATCTTACATGTAGACTCAGCCAAACACTTCAACACCAGAAAACAAATCTTGGATTTTTGTTGTTTCTGCAAATTATAAGTAAAAAAATATTAGAAAGCTAAGTTTGGCTTTTTCTGGTCCAGACTGTGGTGGAGCTTCCATGTTTGCTATTTTGATTTATTTTTATCTTTAGTCTTATGCACCTGTCTTTTAGGTATAGTGTTTTTGCCCTCTTCCTGCGGAAGTGGATAGATACTCGGACTGAAGACATAACTACGGGGGAGTAGAACAGGATCTTTGACCTATACAGAACTTTACAAAACGTTTAAGTTCTCTTTTCTGATGAGGTCATCATCAATCTGAATAATTGTACAGACGCAATGTGTGGCTCATAAATTGGTCTCTTGAATATATGAAATGTATTTCCATAATGCCTGTACAAAGCTGCTGGGGTTGAGAAGCCTCCTGAGGCAGACCAGACAACTTGCTGTCAGACTTGTTTGACCGGTCATTGGTCTGTTGTCCTTTTTGGTTTCATCTTTATGTTTAACGTTGATGTGTGTTGTGGTCAACGGGTTTGTCACGCTGTAGGGGCTAACTGTCCCTGGACCGTACCAGGTCAATTCTTGGTCATATCCCGGACCAGGTGAGGGTTGGTGTTTTCAGCGACGACTTGACTGCAGTACCGGCTCTATGGGTCTCTAGTTGAGGTCTCACCATATGAAGTGGTTCCAGTCATCCAGTTGCCAATGTAGTTTAGAAGCAGCTCCGCCCATCCAAGGAATCGACCTCTAATACTGAACTAGCCACTAAATGCTGTAAGACAGTTTTGAGTTAGTTGTTTAATGTGGATTAACTTTAAAGGGGCTACAGTCAGCCCCTAAATGCATAGGAGGATCGAGCCACTTTAAAGAATTACAATTTCTTTGCCTTGTATTGCAAAACGATACAAGCTTATGTTTGTTGCAAGATTTTTACTTGCGGAAGAAGAGGTGTTTTAAATAAGAGAATAGATTAGCGATTTATCTTTTTATAAATTTTAGATTTCAATTCTTCTCTTTAAGGTGGCTCACTGATGCTTTCAACTGTTGTGCATATTAAAGACGAGAGTTAGTTAAAATTCATTGTGCCTTTTGTTTTTCATTCATACAATAATAATGTTATTGCTCTCGTTAAAGGCAAACGACTGCTGACGATTAAAGAACCAAAATTCTAGTAGCTGTTGACGCATCTGGAGCTGTCTGTGATGTGTTCCTTATTGCTGGAGTTTGTCTCGGGATCAGGAATGTTGCTCGTTGTTGCAGAGAGCAAATGTTCGCCCCTCATTTACATATATATACACATATTTATATGACTGAGCATTGTAACCCATTATGACATCAGTGCCAGTCTCCGCCCATACTTAACCAGCATCACACCGTGCTAACCAATCAGGGGACAATGATGACGAAATCACTTCCTGCCATCTCGCCCTCAGGACATGGTCATCTGTATTACTGATCCTAACCAAAATAAACTTGCTGTTAGCTGTTGGAATCTCACTGCCCCAAGCGTTCTGATTTAATGCTTTACGGTGTGCGTGCGTGCGTGCGTGCGTGTGTGTGTGGTGAAAATGGCGGGGAACAAGGAACTTTGGAACTCGTCAGTCTAATCTTGGAATATGGAGATGGACTGGTTGAGGGGTGTGGAGATGGACAGACTGGACTGGTTGAGGGGTGTGGAGATGGACAGACTGGACTGGTTGAGGGGTGTGGAGATGGACAGACTGGACTGGTTCAGGGGTGTGGTGATGGACAGACTGGACTGGTTGAGGGGTGTGGAGATGGACAGACTGGACTGGTTGAGGGGTGTGGAGATGGACAGACTGGACTGGTTCAGGGGTGTGGAGATGGACAGACAGGGCTGGTTGAGGGGTGTGGAGATGGACAGACTGGACTGGTTGAGGGGTGTGGAGATGGACAGACAGGGCTGGTTGAGGGGTGTGGTGATGGACAGACAGGGCTGGTTCAGGGGTGTGGTGATGGACAGACTGGACTGGTTGAGGGGTGTGGAGATGGACAGACTGGGCTGGTTCAGGGGTGTGGTGATGGACAGACTGGACTGGTTCAGGGGTGTGGAGATGGACAGACTGGACTGGTTGAGGGGTGTGGAGATGGACAGACTGGACTGGTTGAGGGGTGTGGAGATGGACAGACTGGACTGGTTGAGGGGTGTGGAGATGGACAGACTGGACTGGTTGAGGGGTGTGGAGATGGACAGACAGGGCTGGTTGAGGGGTGTGGAGATGGACAGACAGGGCTGGTTCAGGGGTGTGGTGATGGACAGACTGGACTGGTTCAGGGGTGTGGAGATGGACAGACTGGACTGGTTGAGGGGTGTGGAGATGGACAGACTGGACTCGCAGACTACACCTATATATTGTATTACTGGGTAGCATAACTTTTTCCCGTTTTTGGAAACCAGATTGAAAAAGGATTTTACAAATGAAGCTTTTCAACTACTTCAAGTTCGTCTGCGCGTCTATATACAGAAACAATCAGCGTAAACTAAATACACTAAAGGTTTAAAATAAATTATAAACTAGACAAAAATGTCAGTTATTGTCACTAAGTACAGTGGCCAAGACAAAAACAACAGAATAAACATTATTGTACAAAACAGTTAATAAATAAATTGTTAAAGAGCAAAATTAAAGAGAACGTCTGCAGCCTGACCCAACCTGCGGATTCTCATTAATGCCCTTTTGATACTACTTCTTTCTGGTCCTTTTATAAACTCAGCTTTATCAGCAATTATCTGACATCCATATCGCCAAATCAGCTAGGAGATTGTATGTGCAAGAGTTTACATAAGCCTTTATTTAAATAATGAAGTATAGTTACAATTTTAATACATTTTATTCTTCCAACTTGCCAGTTGTCTTTTCTTGGAGTGCAACTTCTGATTGACAAACGTTTCCAAAGTAAGCTGACAAAACAGATCGGACTAAGAAAGCTTTTCATTATTATTACGACATCGTTAATAGTAAAAAACATGTCACATCGTTTCACTGATTTTACAACAAATACTCAAAAAAATAAAGATTAAAAGTTGAAACTATGGGCAATTCAGTACTTGGTAAACCTATCCAGATGCATACATAAATCCACAACAATCCGTTTGATATTATGTAGTTTTGACACAATAGCAGAAACCACACTTATATTATATTAATATATTAATATTCATAACAAAACGTCTACACACGCTCATATTGGTTCGTATTTTTGGATGGATTCTCGGAAAAAGGATGAAATGCAGAAGAACGTCGCAACATCGTTTAAAAAAATATATATGTCATATGGCAGTGTATATCATAGAAATGTATGTTTGGGCCGGATTAAGCCTTTTATCTGTTAAAGATTCTTAAAAATGTACCAGTGGTGAAATCCACTGAAACCCATTTAGGTAGTCAAACTCAGGACAGGTAGTCCAACACAGGACGGGTAGCCCAACTCAGAACGGGTAGTCCAACACAGGACGGGTAGCCCAACTCAGGACAGGTAGTCCAACTCAGGACAGGTAGTCCAACTCAGAACGGGTAGTCCAACTCAGAACGGGTAGTCCAACTCAGGACAGGTAGTCCAACTCAGGACAGGTAGTCCAACTCAGGACAGGTAGCCCAACTCAGGACAGGTAGCCCAACTCAGGACAGGTAGCCCAACTCAGGACAGGTAGCCCAACTCAGGACAGGTAGCCCAACTCAGGACAGGTAGTCCAACTCAGGACAGGTAGTCCAACTCCGGACAGGTAGTCCAACTCCGGACAGGTAGTCCAACTCAGGACAGGTAGTCCAACTCAGGACAGGTAGTCCAACTCAGGACAGGTAGCCCAACTCAGGACAGGTAGTCCAACTCAGAGTTCACTTACCCCACTTAGTTTTCTTTTGAAGAATCATATCAGCTCTAAAGAATCAATTATGTATATTATTGTGATTAGACAAAAGACAAATAAATGGGGAGCAAATTCTCAGAATTGGACCCTGTTGGTTTTACACAGCCATTCATTTCTCAGAGGTGAACAAAAACAGTGCAAGGGATAATTTATATGTGAGAGTACCGGGAGATTGTTTGTGGAGCCACAGAGTTTAGAAATCATTGCTATATAAGAGCACCGTAACAGGCATCTCCAATATGAAGTAATACATTTAAACCAAAAGTCATTGGTTGATCCCTGCTGACGACCCAGTAAGATTTGTGTGATTCTTTACAAAATATTTGAAAAGTAATAAATACAAAGGACGAACACCTGTTCACAAGAGAGGAGGAGAGGGGCTGGACTCGTGAAGTAACAGAAAGGCCACGAATACTCAAATAACCTCTCTTCACAGGAGTGATGGGCAGCCTCTGAAAGCCCAATGTGTCAACTTTAAAGTGGATTGAGGCAAAAGGGGGTTCTACTCAGGGGGTCCTACTCAGTGGGTCCTACTCAGGGGGTCCTACTCACTGGGTCCTACTCACGGGGTCCTACTCACGGGGTCCTACTCAGGGGGTCCTACTAAATACTATATAGGCATACCTAAAAGTGGTCTGTGATTGTATGCTTTGTTGGAAGCTATGAAGTCTCTGGGTTGCTGGCAAACAAAATGTCACCCTCTGCTTGTTTCATAATTGGTTCCTAAATTTGGGGCTTAAAACTATTAAATATTTTAGTTTTTAAGACTAGAATATGGTTCCTAAAAATGGCTTCAAAACTACAGCCATATGTCAAACCAGCTGCATATTCCACGTTTAAAATCACATGATGCCATGCAATGAACTGCATCACGAGGAAAGTTGAACTGTGGGGGTTGTAGTTTTGTCTGGCAGTGTTGCTTATTTCTCCAAAGCAGACTTGGCTTCCCTTATGGCTGCTGTAGCTTTCTGTAGCTCAGTTTGCTTCTTCTCAAACTCTGAACAAAGTAAGAAAAAAGATAGGACATCTGTACTTTTTTAAAGCAACATATATAGTAAAACACAGAACCACTTCCAAAGAGCACTAGAAAGGGTGTGGTCTGAACAAAGGCAAACACAGGTGTTGAAACCCGAAAGTCTTCACACAGAGAGTTATAAAACCAAGCTATAAAATCACCTGTTCAACCGTTATTAACAAACTCACCATTTTCCTGCTGTGAGAGCATCTGGTATAATTTTCCGGAAGCCTTCATCACGTTCAGTGTGACGTTGTAATCTGAAAAGGAACAGCGAGGATGGGGCAGAGAGTTAAGGAATATGGTAAAATAACACTTCCCCATGATCAATTTGTGCATGGAAGGTTTGATTTCATCTACCAGCCAGATCACCTAGCTGTGCCATTCACCCTCCTGATTGGCCAGATCACCTAGCTGTGCCATTCACCCTCCTGATTGGCCAGATCACCTAGCTGTGCCATTCACCTTCCTGATTGGCCAGATCACCTAGCAGCTCCACTCACCTTCCTGACTGGCCAGATCACCTAGCAGCTCCACTCCCCTTCACGATTGGCCAGATCACCTAGCAGCTCCACTCCCCTTCCTGATTGGCCAGATCACCTAGCAGCTCCACTCACCTTCCTGATTGGCCAGATCACCTAGCAGCTCCACTCCACTTCCTGACTGGCCAGATCACCTAGCAGCTCCATTCCCTTCCTGATTGGCCAGATCACCTAGCAGCTCCACTCCCCTTCCTGATTGGCCAGATCACCTAGCAGCTCCACTCACCTTCCTGATTTGCCAGATCACCTAGCAGCTCCATTCCCCTTCCTGATTGGCCAGATCACCTAGCAGCTCCACTCCCCTTCCTGATTGGCCAGATCACCTAGCAGCTCCACTCACCTTCCTGATTTGCCAGATCACCTAGCAGCTCCACTCCCCTTCCTGATTGGCCAGATCACCTAGCAGCTCCACTCACCTTCCTGATTTGCCAGATCACCTAGCAGCTCCACTCACCTTCCTGATTGGCCAGATCACCTAGCAGCTCCACTCACCTTCCTGATTTGCCAGATCACCTAGCAGCTCCACTCACCTTCCTGACTGGCCTGATCTGACATGATCCTCTTGGACACATGGACCATGTCAGATATGAAGGTGTTGAAGATGTACTCGGTGCACCCGGCCTCATTGCACATCCTCCAGAACGTTTTGCTAACCACTGGCCCGGGGTCAGAAGCAGAACCGCTGGGTGGATCCAGGCCCCAGGGGCGGCGGACAGAGTGTGACAAGGAAGTCTGCGACCGCAACACAGGGGAGTCCGGGGAATCTGTGGGAACTGGGGAATCGGGTGGGACCGGGGAATCGGGTGGGACCGGGGAATCGGGTGGGACCGGGGAATCGGGTGGGACTGAGGAATCTGTGGGAACCGGGGAATCGGGTGGGACCGGGGAATCAGGTGGGACCGAGGAATCTGTGGGAACCGGGGAATCAGGTGGGACCGAGGAATCTGTGGGAACCGGGGAATCGGGTGGGACCGGGGAATCTGCAGGCATCAGAGAATCCGTGGTGCTGGAGTCTGCAGGTGAGATGAGATAATCAACTAAACCCGGGTCAGGGAGCTGCCACGTTGACCCAAATCATAAAAAACTGTGTCACTACCAGGCTGCTTACACACAGGCAACCCGGTTCTGATGTTTCTGTGCACTAACTGGTATTTGAACCAATCACACTACGTCTTCTACAGACTAGATGTGTCTATGTGTACAAGTCCAGAATATGTGCACAAATACAATTTCTGAAATAATGAAGGACATGTCCGACCTGTGAGTCCGTCTGGTTCTGACTGGACCTGTGAGTCCGTCTGGTTCTGACTGGACCTGGGCTTTGTGCTTTGAAATTGTATTTTTTTTAAAGATAAGCAGGTCATGCTCTTTGGTTAGAGGTACAGTACTCAAGATAAGCAGGTATATTTTTCAGCCTCACTTTTCTAGAATCTAGAATCTTTAAGTATTTTTCTGATATAGTTCCAAGACATATTATAGTATTGGGAGGAGAAAATAGCCATACTAGGCTCCCTGTGAATACTCAGGTAGTGTGGTGTAGCTCCCTGTGAATACTCAGGTAGTGTGGTGTAGCTCCCTGTGAATACTCAGGTAGTGTGGTGTAGCTCCCTGTGAATACTCAGGTAGTGTGGTGTAGCTCCATGTGAATACTCAGGTAGTGTGGTGTAGCTCCATGTGAATACTGAGGTAGTGTGGTGTAGCTCCCTGTGAATACTCAGGTAGTGTGGTGTAGCTCCCTGTGAATACTCAGGTAGTGTGGTGTAGCTCCATGTGAATACTGAGGTAGTGTGGTGTAGCTCCCTGTGAATACTCAGGTAGTGTGGTGTAGCTCCCTGTGAATACTCACGTAGTGTGGTGTAGCTCCCTGTGAATACTCAGATAGTGTGGTGTAGCTCCCTGTGAATACTCAGGTAGTGTGGTGTAGCTCCATGTGAATACTGAGGTAGTGTGGTGTAGCTCCCTGTGAATACTCAGGTAGTGTGGTGTAGCTCCCTGTGAATACTCAGGTAGTGTGGTGTAGCTCCCTGTAAATACTCAGGTAGTGTGGTGTAGCTCCCTGTGAATACTCAGATCGTGTGGTGTAGCTCCCTGTGAATACTCAGGTAGTGTGGTGTAGCTCCATGTGAATACTCAGGTAGTGTGGTGTAGCTCCCTGTAAATACTCAGGTAGTGTGGTGTAGCTCCCTGTGAATACTCAGGTAGTGTGGTGTAGCTCCCTGTAAATACTCAGGTAGTGTGGTGTAGCTCCCTGTAAATACTCAGGTAGTGTGGTGTAGCTCCCTGTGAATACTCAGGTAGTGTGGTGTAGCTCCCTGTGAATACTCAGATAGTGTGGTGTAGCTCCCTGTGAATACTCAGGTAGTGTGGTGTAGCTACCTGTTTCCAGAAAGGCTTCTTCATGCGCCACACACACAATGACAGGCAACAACAGACTCGGAGACTCAGCATTCTGGAGGGAGATTAAACCACTAGTTCTAGACTGTATACAGAATATGACCGTGACAGAGATACTGTACAGTTGACCGTGACAGAGATACTGTACAGTTGACCGTGACAGAGATACTGTACAGTTGACCGTGACAGAGATACTGTACAGTTGACCGTGACAGAGATACTGTACAGTTGACCGTGACAGAGATACTGTACAGTTGACCGTGACAGAGATACTGTACAGTTGACCGTGACAGAGATACTGTACAGTTGACCGTGACAGAGATACTGTACAGTTGACCGTTACAGAGATACTGTACACTGTAGTTGGAAAGCTGTGTAACTAACTTTGTCCCTGGACATTGTGGCTTCGAGAAGCAGTGTGGCGGGGTCCGTAGGAGTTCTGTGAAAAGATGAATATTTGTTCATCCAGGATCTAGATGTTGGCTGTACAAGTTACTGCTAAACAACTCAACAGTGAAATGACAACAAGCGTAAAGAACGGCATTGTCCAGAACAAGGCACCCTTGCATTTTCTCACATTTTCGACCAAACGTTGTTACCTTATAAGCCAATACAATACAAAAGTAATATTTTGTGTTTACTAATTACTTATAACTCTTAATTAAGTATTACTTCTCTTAATTGTAGTAGCTCACACATATGATTGTGTGTACAAACAAAAACAAACTAATTGAAGCCATTACTGACCGGGTTTCTGAAGTATCTAGATCCTCCTCCAGTGGTGCAAACGCTGGGTCTAACCGATTCACACATCCATCTGCTCAGAAACAGACAAACTACTGATGAATGCAATGTATTACTCATGTACTGCTGGAAACTTAATTTGAAATAAACGAAAAATAAAAAAGACAGTACTAGAACGACAGAAGAACCTGAGGAAGAGTCATCGTCTATTATCCTGTTTAACTTCTTACGGGATGTCACGTCCTGTCTGTGAAGTAATGAGAGAATAGAAACTAGTAAGAAAATAATGACTGAAGAATCTAGTTGGCTGTGAGAGATATGTTGACTTGCTTTTGACAACAAGTAATTCATAATAAACAAATGTATACGCTAAAAATGCCAAACAGAACAGTAAGGAATGCAGACTTAAGACTAAGGACTTTCTGAGGCACTGTACAAACTTAGACCCGTACTTACACGAGAGACATGGGGAGTCGTCGCTGTCTCAACGAAAAGAGATACAGGTATTACATTAACATGAGGATATTGTCATACAGTTACATTAACATGAGGATATTGTCATATCGTTAATTTAACATGAGGATATTGTCATACTGTTACATTAACATGAGGATATTGTCATATTGTTACATTAACATGAGGATATTGTCATATCGTTACATTAACATGAGGATATTGTCATACAGTTACATTAACATGAGGATATTGTCATATCGTTAATTTAACATGAGGATATTGTCATACTGTTACATTAACATGAGGATATTGTCATATCGTTACATTAACATGAGGATATTGTCATACTGTTACATTAACATGAGGATATTGTCATATCGTTAATTTAACATGAGGATATTGTCATACTGTTACATTAACATGAGGATATTGTCATATTGTTACATTAACATGAGGATATTGTCATATCGTTACATTAACATGAGGATATTGTCATACAGTTACATTAACATGAGGATATTGTCATATCGTTAATTTAACATGAGGATATTGTCATACTGTTACATTAGCATGAGGATATTGTCATATCGTTACATTAACATGAGGATATTGTCATACTGTTACATTAACATGAGGATATTGTCATATCGTTACATTAACATGAGGATATTGTCATATCGTTACATTAACATGAGGATATTGTCATATTGTTACATTAACATGAGGATATTGTCATATTGTTACATTAACATGAGGATATTGTCATACTGTTAAATTAACATGAGGATATTGTCATATTGTTACATTAACATGAGGATATTGTCATACTGTTACATTAACATGAGGATATTGTCATATCGTTACATTAACATGAGGATATTGTCATATTGTTACATTAACATGAGGATATTGTCATATTGTTACATTAACATGAGGATATTGTCATATTGTTACATTAACATGAGGATATTGTCAAATTCGTTACATTAACATGAGGATATTGTCATACTGTTACATTAACATGAGGATATTGTCATATCGTTACATTAACATGAGGATATTGTCATATTGTTACATTAACATGAGGATATTGTCATATTGTTACATTAACATGAGGATATTGTCATATCGTTACATTAACATGAGGATATTGTCATATCGTTACATTAACATGAGGATATTGTCATATCGTTACATTAACATGAGGATATTGTCATATCGTTACATTAACATGAGGATATTGTCATACTGTTACATTAACATGAGAATATTGTCATATTGTTACATTAACATGAGGATATTGTCATATCGTTACATTAACATGAGGATATTGTCATATCGTTACATTAACATGAGGATATTGTCATATCGTTACATTAACATGAGGATATTGTCATATCGTTACATTAACATGAGGATATTGTCATTTCGTTACATTAACATGAGGATATTGTCATATCGTTACATTAACATGAGGATATTGTCATATCGTTACATTAACATGAGGATATTGTCATATTGTTACATTAACATGAGGATATTGTCATATTGTTACATTAACATGAGGATATTGTCATTTCGTTACATTAACATGAGGATATTGTCATATCGTTACATTAACATGAGGATATTGTCATATCGTTACATTAACATGAGGATATTGTCATATTGTTACATTAACATGAGGATATTGTCATATTGTTACATTAACATGAGGATATTGTCATATTGTTACATTAACATGAGGATATTGTCATATTGTTACATTAACATGAGGATATTGTCATACAGTTACATTAACATGAGGATATTGTCATTTCGTTACATTAACATGAGGATATTGTCATATCGTTACATTAACATGAGGATATTGTCATTTCGTTACATTAACATGAGGATATTGTCATATCGTTACATTAACATGAGGATATTGTCATACCACCCCAATGCAATACAACTTTGTCATATGATAATAATGGTCATATAATGAGATATGACCTACTTTACCATAATAAGTTACTACTTTTATATGAAACAACTAAATACCAACCTTGGGTGTTCTCGTATGTTCTCGGGATGTAGGTGTTTGTTTGTTGTCATTATTGAGTGACGAGGGCCCCACCTCTACAAGTCATTTTAAAATAAAACACAAAAGAAATGAGTTAAGTACAATGGGAGAGATTTAAACCCATGCTGTAGTGGTACATGTGCACTAATGGGCGGAGCTTCAAAGGGTGGGAGAAGAACAAAGCAGAATAAATATGATACATTTTATTTTACAAATTGACTTGAATAAGGGATTTAAATCGACATTTGGCTCATGGTACCATGAGACATTTTTAAGATCAACCAATCAGTGACTGCGGTTGTATAACTTCAGACTAAACCAGTGATCTGATCCGTGTTAGATAACTTGCTAACTTAACATTATACAATATTAGACATCAGGCAGCAAAAGTAAGACTTTAGGCCCAGATAGCTGAAGCCCCAAATAAACATCTCATTCAATCTTTGCTTTCTGCTGAAACTTCCAGCTGGACTGAATGCAAGCCAGAAATATATTTGACCGACCACATTCCGATACAGAAACAGGGAGATTCATTTATTCCAGATAACATACAGAGTCTACAACTATAAAAAGGACATAAAACTCACTCGGAACCATCTCACCTGCTGAATCTGAATTATGCTTCTGACAGTAAACACTGCAAACAAAACAGAGATATGAACATTCCACAGCACGTTTCCTTCCATGTAATTTACAGTTGTTCAATATGGAAGAAGACATTGTGCCTTGAACTCACTGAAATATGCCTTTGTCGAGTTTTTCCACAGTTTTGGCGTTGTCTTTCACACAGCAGGGATAGTGAAAAGACCTGTTACAGCGCTTCACCTCACATCCTACCGTGGCCCCTTTCTTTTTACATTTGTGGCAAATCTGGGTCGAAGAAAAAAGTACCCGTTTGTTTGTGTTGTGATATTAAGCCAAACGAAGCCATCGGACATGACTGAAACGTCAAACGTTGCTAAAATATGCTGCTCAAAATAATGATGGGAATTGAAAAGGGGAAATTCAGGGATATTAATCTGTCACATTATGAGTGTATACAGGCATGTAGAGGACACACACACTACTGAGTCACATTATATACAGACATGTGGAGGACACACACACTACTGAGTCACATTATATACAGACATGTGGAGGACACACACACTACTGAGTCACATTATATACAGGCATGTGGAGAACACACACACTACTGAGTCACATTATATACAGGCATGTGGAGAACACACACACTACTGAGTCACATTATATACAGGCATGTGGAGAACACACACACTACTGAGTCACATTATATACAGGCATGTGGAGGACACACACACTACTGAGTCACATTATATACAGGCATGTGGAGGACACACACACTACTGAGTCACATTATGAGTGTATACAGGCATGTGGAGGACACACACACTACTGAGTCACATTATATACAGGCATGTGGAGGACACACACACACTACTGAGTCACATTATAAACAGGCATGTGGAGGACACACACACTACTGAGTCACATTATATACAGGCATGTGGAGGACATACACACTACTGAGTTACATTATGAGTGTATACAGGCATGTGGAGGACACACACACTACTGAGTTACATTATGAGTATATACAGGCATGTGGAGGACACACACACTACTGAGTCACATTATATACAGGCATGTGGAGGACACACACACTACTGAGTCACATTATATACAGGCATGTGGAGGACACACACACTACTGAGTCACATTATATACAGGCATGTGGAGGACACACACACTACTGAGTCACATTATATACAGGCATGTGGAGGACACACACACTACTGAGTCACATTATGAGTGTATACAGGCATGTGGAGGACACACACACTACTGAGTCACATTATGAGTGTATACAGACATGTGGAGGACACACACACTACTGAGTTACATTATGAGTGTATACAGACATGTGGAGGACACACACACTACTGAGTCACATTATGAGTGTATACAGGCATGTGGAGGACACACACACTACTGAGTCACATTATATACAGGCATGTGGAGGACACACACACACTACTGAGTCACATTATAAACAGGCATGTGGAGGACACACACACTACTGAGTCACATTATATACAGGCATGTGGAGGACACACACACACTACTGAGTCACATTATGAGTGTATACAGGCATGTGGAGGACACACACACTACTGAGTCATATTATGATACAGACATGTGGAGGACATACACACTACTGAGTCACATTATATACAGGCATGTGGAGGACACACACACTACTGAGTCACATTATATACAGGCATGTGGAGGACACACACACTACTGAGTCACATTATATACAGGCATGTGGAGGACACACACACTACTGAGTTACATTATGAGTGTATACAGGCATGTGGAGGACACACACACTACTGAGTCACATTATATACAGGCATGTGGAGGACACACACACTACTGAGTCACATTATGAGTGTATACAGACATGTGGAGGACACACACACTACTGAGTCATATTATATACAGGCATGTGGAGGACACACACACTACTGAGTTACATTATGAGTGTATACAGACATGTGGAGGACACACACACTACTGAGTTACATTATGAGTGTATACAGACATGAGGAGGACATACACACTACTGAGTTACATTATATACAGGAATGTGGAGGACACACACTACTGAGTCACATTATATACAGGCATGTGGAGGACACACACACTACTGAGTCACATTATGAATGTATACAGGTATGTGGAGGACACACACACTACTGAGTCACATTATATACAGGCATGTGGAGGACACACACACTACTGAGTTACATTATGAGTGTATACAGGCATGTGGAGGACACACACACTACTGAGTCACATTATGAGTGTATACAGACATGTGGAGGACACACACACTACTGAGTCACATTATATACAGGCATGTGGAGGACATACACACTACTGACTCACATTATATACAGACATGTGGAGGACACACACACTACTGAGTTACATTATGAGTGTATACAGGCATGTGGAGGACAGACACATTATGAGTTGCCGTGATGAAATGTACAAAAATTGGAACCGCCTGTGATTTCATTTGATTATTTTGATTTTCTGGATGATTTTGAATCCAGCCCTCAATCAGGTGGTGACTTTGGTTTCCATTGTTCGTTCTTGTCATTATGTTCTCAACTGATTACACAATGTACAGTACAAGATTACAAGTACCATGGGAGAGATTTGTATATATTTCGTTCATCGGAGGTGGCGTGCGATTTGAGTATTGTCTTAATCTTTTCTTGAGTAGTGTATATTTCACGTAACCTAATTTCTTAAAAGTCTATATTGTGTTTGACATAATTCCGTTCTCTAAAAATGTTATTCAACTACTGGAAACGTTCAAACAAACACGAGGAACATCAAAATAAACTCACCAGTCGGTTTCCCCTCAAAGCCTCCTTCTGTACATCTTCCACAGAGAAACCAAACAAGTCGTCAACCTGAGAAGAATTTTGACCTAATCCAGATGCATATAGCTGTTCACAAAACAGAAGAAGAATTTAAGGGGCAATCCATAATTATAAATAGTTAGACAATTTAAATGTTATTTTGAATAAATGTAAGATTTTAAATATATGCAAGAATTGGCCACTCATGAGATTAACCATAGATGTTTTAAAGATGTTCATTGTTTGTTTACACATCTACACTGTGAAAAATGATGGTGGATCTGTAATGTTGTGAGTCTTTTTAACTTACAGAGGACCTGGGAATCTTCTCAAAATGCATGTGAATATGAAGTTGACAATTGGACATTTTTTGGTTCTGTACAGAACCTTGAGTTTGATTCAATACAATGGCAATGAGGTTGAAGTGCAGACTGTGTGCTTGTTTATCTGTCTTATTTTGTATATTTTACTATTGTACTGTAAACTAGTTTTATTTTTCTTTATCACAATGACATTTCTGTATTTTGTTGACAGACCAACAGTGAACGTGTAAAGGTGAATCCTGTCCAATCTCTTACCATCTATGTCGCACATACTTTAATGTGTCAGATTGTACTGTTGAACATTGATATATACCACACAGAATAAATGCAGCTTTGTGTATTTTTTATCCTTGTCAAAACAGTAGACATAGAATACTAAAATACTGATATGTTGACAACATGAATAACCTTTTTGACTATCATGTTTGTGAACTATGGCACAAGGACTTGTCATTCTGATGGTTATTTGACATAAATATTTACTTCTCAGAGACGGACTATGGATTTAGATAAAGCTATGGGGTTTTGCAAGTATATCCATTATGTGGTGCTGTTTGTACTAATTGTTTTGACAAATGCGCTTACTTTTGCAAAAGTTGAGGAGGATTCGAGAAATGTACCATGATGTACATATACCATAATGTGTCATATGTTATAATAATGTATAGTACTCTCTGCATTAATGTGTCATATGTTATAATAATGTATAATACTCTCTGCATTAATGTGTCATATGTTATAATAATGTATAGTACTCTCTGCATTAATGTGTCATATGTTATAATAATGTATAATACTCTCTGCATTAATTTACACGTATTCCTACATTTTAAATGTAAGATCAAACATTTTTGATGTTACCTTACATTTTACCTCAACTTTATTCTCCCATTGTGCCAAAAAATTCTGAAGAACATAATAGTATTATCATAATCATCCTAACCAGCAGGGGAGCTGAGTGTGTTATTTACTTTCCGGTTACTAGAAAAGGACGCTTAATTTAACTTGTTTCGAAAGTGTCGGTACATTGAGTTACATAACACAATGTTACTCAATGTAACAGCTCACAATATAACAGCATATTACCAACATCACAGAACCGAACTGCACACATCTTACCAGGCAGTTCTGGTGGGCAAAAACCTTGTCTTTAGTCGCCAGCGGTCCAGTCGTCTCATTTTCATCCGACCCATGACACAGTACGCATTTCACAATTCTTCTACCGCTATCGCGACCCATTCTTCAGATAATTTCATCAACAATAATATCACAATATTGTCGGCATGCTTTTTGTCCCCGTTTGAAAACCACTAGCGGTAGGCGTGGTGTGTGTGTGGTAGGCGTGGTGTGTGTGTGGTAGGCGCGGTGGTGTGTGTTGGTGTCGTTTTGGCAGAACCCGGACGCATTTATTAATGCAGTATTTCATTCAATACAGTTGGGATGACCTGTTTCTACATGTTGTGAGGCTCACATTATGCATCGCAAAGATCTAATAACTGCAACTGAAATGTAGTCTATTTGAGGATTCAAATGGTTAAATAAACAACATGTACATTCATTTTAATATATCTAATGGCATACCGTACTAGATTTGCAGCCTGCAACTTGTGTGTGGGTGTGTATGTGTGGCTTTAGGAAGTATTCATACTAACTCATGGGATCGGAATACTTTGGAGTCACCCCTAATGTTTGTGAAGTAATTTAAAGACTGAAGGCCACCCAAACAGTAAGTATATCTACTAGTTATTTATTAACCCAACACATTCGGCATGCTGCAAAAAAGGCATGTAAAAGGCTTTAAAAGTTTTAACGAAGATGTAGAAAAATACACATGGTGTAATAAATGTGCAATAAACCTCTGTTAAATGTAGGAACTGAGGTGGAGCCAGGGTTCTGTGGTAACAGTCCTAGATCCAGGGGCACGTGTCTCCCCAGTGGGAACAAGGTTTAATACTGGTCTCCACCCTTCAACTTTAAAGCCAAATCATTTTTTAAATGCCACTTTAACCACAGGTTATGATGACCGTGACAACCAATTGAATTCTGCGACCAATCAGAACGATTAGCGTGTATCTTTGGGAAATCAACAGACGGGCACTCTAACTCAGATTGGTTGCAGAGAACAAACACACTTTTGTGTGCGTATTATTTGAGCAGTACACCCACAGATACAATCCTACTCTGGTCCCAACAGAGTATATCTGAAGGACTCCATAGAAACGGTCTATGGTGATCACTGTGGTGAAGGTAGAGGCTCTGGCCCTGGTGCAGAATGAGACATAGAGAAAGGTGGAGGCCTCAGCCCTGGAGCAGGTCATAGCACCAGTAAAGGTGGAGGCCTCAGCCCTGGAGCAGGTCAAAGCACCAGGAGAGGTGGAGGCCTCAGCCCTGGAGAAGGTCAAAGCACCAGGAAAGGTGGAGGCCTCAGCCCTGGAGAAGGTCATAGCACGAGTAAAGGTGGAGGCCTCAGCCCTGGAGAAGGTCAAAGCACCAGGAAAGGTGGAGGCCTCAGCCCTGGAGAAGGTCAAAGCACCAGGATAGGTGGAGGCCTCAGCCCTGGAGAAGGTCAAAGCACCAGGAAAGGTGGAGGCCTCAGTTGTGATGGTAAATTTACTAATGCCAAAGAGTAGGAATCAATTTTAAAGCACCATACTGTTGCACGTTGTAGCTGATTCTTTTTATGCGTTTCCATGGCGACAAAGTAAATGTGCCTGTATTATCGCACAGTAATCTCACTTTATGCTGTTCTAATTTCTTGTTTATTTTAATATACAGCATTTAATGAGTGGAACTCTGTGATACTGTTTTATTATATTTACAGCTAAATATGTGTTTTGATAAAGTTACACGCTACGCCGGACGTTAGTCTGCGGCGTAAGGTCAGAGTTGAGAAAGACAGGAGGGAAAGAGTTGTATTGCGATAGTGACTAACATTTGAGCTATTCTTTATTTTTTCTACCGCTGGTTTCACTACCTCTTTCTTTAAAAGCAAAGTAGAGAACATAAGACATCTCTCATATACGTCACATGGCATCTCTCGCCTTGAATCACCAGCTAGTATGAGAGATGAGTTTAACACTCTTTCAAATTTTAGCCCTGTTGACTTTGACACCCTTGAAAAGATTTTACAAAGTCTAAGCTCTTCTACGTCTGACTTGGACATCTTATCTACCAGCTTCTTCAAATCTGTGCTTCATTTAATAGCAACTGATGTGCTTTTAATAATGAATACTTCCCTTCTGAGCGGCGTATTTCCTACATCCCTTAAGATAGCCGTTGTAAAGCCTTTACTTAAAAAGGACAACTTGGATGGGTCTGTCCTTAACAATTACAGGCCCATATCTTATGTATCTTTCGTCGGCAAAAAATAGTTTTTAATTAAGTCTCTGCTTTTTTTACCTTAAATACCTGTTTTGATCTTTACCAGTCAGGTTTTAGAGAATACCATAGTGAAACAGCCCGGGTTAAAGTAGTCAATGACATCTGGCTAAATAATGATGCTGGAAAAACCACTGTCCTTATGCTGTTGGACCTCAGTGCGGCGTTTGACACTGTTGACCACAACATATTAATAGAAAGACTTGAAAGCTGTGTGGGTCTCTCTGGCTCTGTTATCTGCTGGCTAAAGTCCTATTTAGAGCACAGGAGTTTTTATGTGTCTATTGGTCAACATGCCTCAGCCCCTATGTCCCTAACATGTGGTGTTCCTCAGGGTTCAATTCTTGGCCCCCTTTTGTTTAATTTATACATGCTTCCGCCTGGCCAAATTATAAAAAATCATTCCCTTAGTTACCACAGTTACACGGATGATACACAATTATACTTATCACTGTCGCCCAATGAATTTGCTCCTCTAGAAAAACTAAACTTTTTACTGATGCCTTTTACTAATCGGGGGTTTTGAATTTGACGCTTTGTATTTTATTATTACTATTATTATTAACTTGTATTGTATTTTTACTTGTTTAATTTATATCTTTATTGTTATGATGATGTAAAGCACATTGGGCTACCGTTCTGTGTATGAAATGGGCTATATCAATAAACCTGAACCTGAACAAGGCAAACACGTTTTGACGGTGTTCAACTGTGCCAAGTTGTTCCATGGTGTTTTTATAGGCACACACCGGGTGAAGGGTTCCGCCCCCGCACCAGCACACCGGGTGAAGGGTTACATCCCTGTTGCAATGGCTGAGTGAACCGAGATTTGAATACATTTTCGTTTGTCTAGCACGTACTGTCACTTTACCACATCCTGTTATTCAACACCTTTTTTTAAGAGGTTGTTCGTTGCCACCTATACAATTACAAAATATTCACAAGTTACACAACGTAAATCCAGCTAAGGACATTTACAGAAAGGCTATTTTAAATAAGAAATAAACACAAGAGCGGATTTACTAAAAAAAG
Organism: Dallia pectoralis; assembly: GCA_029465975.1. NCBI lineage: Eukaryota > Metazoa > Chordata > Actinopteri > Esociformes > Umbridae > Dallia > Dallia pectoralis. The sequence goes on along the minus strand of CM055731.1, from coordinate 24,408,774 downwards.
ATGTTTAAAGCAGTCTAAGAACATGGATCATCTCTTTGCGCTCACACACACACACACGCACTAGAATGTTTTTACTAACGCTCAATGAATTGGTTAAAAAAAATTACAAAAAGTGTTGTAGCTTTGACATGCTGAGGTATTGATAATATGCTGAGGTATTGAAAATGGTAAATGTTTTTAAAATGAATTAATAATCAATGTAGGGCTCTGAATACTTTCCAAAATCACCCTTAATGTTTCTGAAGGATTTGTAAGAATGAATATCACCTAACCAGTACATCTGTTAAAACCTCTATCCCTGAACACTTCTGTCCTGAAAGGATATCTACGTATGGCCGTGACAACCAATTGATTTCCATCAGAACGGTTAGAAAGCGAGCATCTTTGAAAAGTCAACAGACGAGCACTCCAACGCAGATTGGTTGCAGAGATCCAACACACCTTTGTGTGTACCATTTGTACAGTGCACGTTTGTGCACCCAGACAGATTCAGCCCTACTCTGATCCCAACAGAGAAAATCAAAAGCACACAATCTCCATAGAAACCATTGTGGTATCCAACAGGGCTCTGTCATGTTGAGGAGAGACTCATGACACAAGCATCTCTCATGGCAGATCTGGCTGTCCTCAGAGCCTCAGTCTCCTTCTGCAGCTCCCTCAGTCGCTTCTCCATTTCTGAGAAAAAGGAGTCATCGGGTCATTAAGTCATTAGGGTGACATCTTTTCTCCAGGAACCGTGTCTGGCAACATGCCAGTGCCAAGGCCCTCATGCAATTACCGTTGGATATGTGACTGTAACCGAAGCCGTATTGACAACTGCTCATGATAATACTCCAATAGGCTACCTCACTGCTGTTCAGACAAGCCCAGTGCAATTCGTTTTAATGTCTCCTCGGTCACTTTGTCCTGGTGCATGTGAAAGGGGAGGTAAGGTTCCATCCATGTTTGGCCTGAATCTCCTAATCTTGAATATCTTTACCAAAATGTTCATCGACACAAATATAAAAAATAAAAATCAGGGTCTATGCAATTTGGTGCCACGCAAATTGTTCTGTTTATGCACCAGAACTCCTAGACGAAGGAGTAAATGTCAAATTCATAAGAACATTTGTGGTTCACAGGAAAGGTGAATGAAGTACGATACCTTGGTCTCTTTTAGCAAAGATTTCTGGCAGCATCCCTGAAGCCTCCAGCACTTTTAAGGTGAGGTTGAAATCTGTGAACAGATGTTTATTTTCACAGACCGGAGCAGACAGTGGTGAAAGGGGCAGTAATTGGCCTGGGTTAGGGATACTGGACTGCTGTCACTCACCCTCCTCGCTGGCCTGTTGGGACGCGATCCGTTCAGTGATGGTGCTGAGGCGGGACGCAAACTCAGAGAAGATGAACTGTGTGCAGCCCGCCTGCTGGCACATGGAGAAGAACTGTGTGGCTGGACACGTACCGGACCCCAAACCAGACCCGGAAGAGCCAGGAGGCCCCGAACCATCAGGGGACCCAGAACCACAGCTGGTGTCTAGAGAAAGGATGGAGTTGAGCAGGCATGAGAGAATATTAGATGTTCTGACTGGTAGCTTGATCTGCTATAGTCAGATAACATAAAATATTAAATTCTAGTGCAGTACACACCCGGCGTGGCGTTCTAACTATTGAATATATCAAATAACACACTTACCATTCAGTTCCAGTACGACCGGGTCCAGGTGTTCCACTTTGACGATCGACAGATGGCTCTTAGAGGACTGAAAAGAAAAGATGAGGTTGGCGCAGAAAAGGCAAATGTGCCGTCAAACCCAACGTCATTAAGAAGAGTGCTGCCCCCAAGTGGCGAAGTAGTGTAAGTCCACACCTGGTAGCACAGATGTGTCACAGGGAGACACATACATTGGGAGAAGATAAAAACTGCTTATTTCATCACCACCACATAGGGTGTCAACTCACCTGCCCGATGTCATGGCGAAACGTTGGTCCGTCGAGCCCATACTGAAACTGGAACTGTTCTGGGGCCCCCACTACAGTAGACCAATAGGAGTACGTGAGAAACAGATTACAGGTTTCCATGGCCACGATCTCTACAAAACGCTAACACATTATACAAACCTTCTGTCAATGCAACCTGAGAGGCCATTTCACCATCCCTGGGTAAACAGAAAAAAAATGGAAATTTGGACTGTAAAATAATAAAAAAAGAAGAATTAAGAATTTAAAAAACATAGACGGTCCGGTGCCCAGAGACAACCATCTAAGAATGGGATGGTTGTTTAAGCTTCCAACACACTAGGTAGTACCCACTTTGACATCTCTTCTTTGGGACGCAGCTTGTCTCCCTCATCCACCTCCTGTGTACTCTTGGGTTGTGTTTTCTTCACATTTACCAATGCTTCTTTTTTATCGTATTTCAATGACTGAAAAGACAAACACAAATCAACCAGGTCACTTTGTACAATCACAGGATAGCCTTACACTTTACGTTTCCATGACAAAATGTAAACGAAGACAAATGGCGAGGCTGTTGATTTGAACATAATAAATACTAAAGATGTAAATACAATCACGACCAATATCTGCTTTTTCAACGGTGGTTTGCTAGTCTATAAAGTTCTACATATTCGAAAACGAATAACGTACTGGATGGACAATAGCAACAACAGCTCAACAAACGGCTAGTAGTCTCTGGTTTTACCACCTAAAGCGAACACTTCAATGGCTGGGTGCTTGTACATATTTTGTTTAACATACTGACATTGTTGTACAAGTTTGTCAACAAATGCACTTTGACACATTTTCTGCCTTGCACTGCTGTGCTATATTAAATTGACCTCATATACATACCGGTATTCATGCCCCTTCTACAATCAAAGCCCTTCCTTCATCTGGGTTCTCATCAGACTGTGCAAACTAGCTAGCGATTAAAAAAAAGAAATGTAAATGTGTCCGAGTTTTGATCGACAGTAATTCACCAGCAAGTTTACCTCAAATGAGAAAACATTCAGCAATAAAAAAAAACGTTTCTATTGGATTTTATAAGACTCATCCTTGTCTACGAACCGCTTGGTTTAATAAACATCCTGATTTGAGACACTTTAGGCATAATTTTTTTATCCATGTAAAGGCTCTCAAGCAGATCTGCCTTTTCAAAGCAAACGTTCCCAAGCAGCACAAACCAAACAATTTCAAATACGTTGTTAGTATAATGATATGCATTAAACGTCTAAATGCGTTTAGCACTGCACACAACCTTAATTAGACACAGGCTTCTATTTAAGACAGGCGTCTACTTACTTACTTTCTTCCTTCCACCACCTTGAAGTCTAGCCCTCTTCTGATCGACATCAGACAAACGTTGAAGCTCGACTTTTTTACTTCTCCACTCTCTCACTCGTTTTGAATCAATTCCAAAATACCTGGCCGTTGCCTCGCCTGAATTTTGCTCTCCGAATCTGATCACTGCCATCTTGAATTTTAAATCGTGTTTTCTTCTCGGATGCGCCATGCCGAATAAGAATTCATTTAGACCCGGAGTTTATTAGATGCATCCGTGAATTTAATTTTACGTGTGCCAAACCTCGGCTATTTAAAAGGGACAGACTGATACCAGGACTGTGTAGAACAATTGCCATACGCTAGTCTAATTGGACGTGCTCTATTCAGTGTTGCCAACTCCTCAGTAAGGAAAGTAGCTATTGGCTGTCCTAAAAGTCATTAGATGACGCCATCAACCTATTTACATATACCCCGCCCCTTCACATTCAATTGTGATGGACGCTGTATGAGGGAAATGACGATGTGGGAGAGACAAAAAGTGAGCAAAAAACACCCTAAATATGTTTAGAACTACAAATGCGTTTTTTAACACTTTATCCGGGCTTGGTAAAGGCTAAAGTGACCCAAAATAGATACTCTGGCGGAATTATTTATTATAAAAATGTATAATTATATTTTTAATTTCATGTTTTGCTTAGTTTCAATAAGTTGGGTTTGTTTGTCAGGGCAAGATCAGTCATTTCGGCGGCTTCACGCATGCGCGCTTCATTTGTAGGCTGGACGTGGAAGGGTGAACATCTCCTGCTCTGACTGCAGATGGGAGGGAGGTACTACTGTGGAAGTATTGGGCCGCTTCTGAGTGCTTTGGTACGGGGGTGGGAAACACGGTAGCACCTGCTGCTCGTAGAGAAGAGTATCAGAGTAAGAGCGATACGACCATACGTGCTTTCACGTCAGTCTCCAAAAGTCTCCAATAACACCAGAAAAACTAGCTAGCTCGCTTTTTTAAAAATGTGTCCCTAGAGGGGTCTGGCAACACTGGCTCTATTGATAATCACGCATACATGTTATTGTCATTCATTTCAATTTCATTTTTTTACCGTCCAAAATGTACTACTCATTGCTCTCTTGCTTTTGTCTGGTTGTCATCGCCCAGTCTGAAAATACTTGTCCATTTGTTTATGTACTGCACTTTCAGACGTCCAGTTAACCAGATGATCACAATACAAATGCGTTATCATTATACTTGCGTTTCACTCAACGATATTCTGTCCGCATTGTTTATATTGTGCGACTGAAACTCTATTCTAGAGAAGCATGGTAAACTCTGTGTAGCTCTGTATAACCCCAATGCAATACTAGATTCACCTAAAAAAACTCCCTCCCTGAAAAAAACAACAAACCCAATTTCTCTGAACATGGCGTGTTGATCATATACCGAATGATATGTATTTGTGGTCAAACAAAATCGTGCAATTTACCATGTATCGACAGTTACCAATCACCATAACACAATAGTAGCCATGGTACAATGTGATCTAGCGAAGCCGATAAACAAGACACGTCCACAGATATCACATGCATTCACTGCAGTAACGTTATTATTAGATCTCCGGCTATATAAAACACTTACATGTGTCTTACCTCTAGCGATATCCATAAGCTCCTGTTGTGTTTTGATATGCCTTAAGGACAGATGGTGGATCCGCTCTAAATGGTTCAACATGGATGTGGTGCTACCGCTCGTACGCTTCAGTACAGCTCCACACATCTGGCAGGTCACACTTTCAAATGAGATTTCACTGAAATATCTCCACGTGTGACTTCTATATTTTTTGCGGTCTCGGATTCCACTCTCCATGTCTTGCACTGTGGATTTTGTTTAAAGTAATAGAAATATATCTCTCGCACTAGCATGAGTGGCTACCGGCCCAGATATCTGTGTTAGACTGACTCACATGGCGCATGCGCAATAAGGGACTTCACTCCACACATGCAGACATCTAAAGGCACATTTTCGTGCACAACAAATCAAGTATGTCGTTTTATAATAGCCCAGATTCACGACTATCTAAACGCAACAGTGTGTGCTTATGTCTGCAGGCACACATCAGTCAACCTAAACAGGGTCCCCAAAGCAATCCAATGCCTTATTGGAAGAACCCGACGGCAGACCGCCATTTGGAGATAGCACCACCTCCCAAACCGAACCGCACGAAAATGAACCGCAATCCGACCTGATTAAAAGACAATACAAGTGTACATTTAAGACTAATGCACTGCAGCTGGCTACAGTCAATTCAATAGCAATGCATCTACCAATGTGTTTTTTTTCTTCATAATTTGCCGAACACTAGCTTGCACTTTCTGCATGCCTCAAATCTACTAATATGATCCGAAAATAGTTCAACTTTTTATTTTATTTGGTTTTCCGTGGTATGATTGTTGTTTTTTCCTTTTTCCATTTTATCTGTGGTTTAGAAATATTCCAACAGTGAGAGTGGGGGAGTTTTATTAATGGCGGGTATTGTGTTCATATGTTGTCTCGTTATATGCTACAGCAGCATATGATGTGGTTAGCTGATACTTGAATTACTCATCCAGGTGATCCAGAATGTGTCGGCAGTGTGAGCACAGCATCGCTTTAGATCAACATGTACCAAAACAAATAGCCTATTGCTCAACAGTAGTCATCTCATACACAGCTCACATGACATATACTAAGTACTTATGGAGCACAAACTAGTGAGCTGAACATGAATTGTCACAAAACATTTACTGGATGTTCTTTATTCTAGATTAATTATTCTTTATTCTAGATTTTTCCACTCTAGAAAACAACTCAAATCTTCCACCCTTGGGACTAATCTGTGGCTTAACCGGCACATAAAAGTTAGGGCTACCCACTTTAGGGCAAGGGTTACCTACCCACTTTAGGGTTACCTACCCACTTTAGGGCAAGGGTTACCTACCCACTTTAGGGTTACCTACCCACTTTAGGGCAAGGGTTACCTACCCACTTTAGGGCAAGGGTTACCTACCCACTTTAGAGCAAGGGTTACCTACCCACTTTAGGGTTACCTACCCACTTTAGGGTTACCTACCCACTTTAGGGCAAGGGTTACCTACCCACTTTAGGGTTACCTACCCACTTTAGGGCAAGGGTTACCTACCCACTTTAGGGTTACCTACCCACTTTAGGGTTACCTACCCACTTTAGGGTTACCTACCCACTTTAGGGTTACCTACCCACTTTAGGGTTACCTACCCACTTGGATTTATTCTTGTAATGGATTGATAGTTGATCGTTGGTACTCAAAGTAAAGATGAGCGTAAAAGGCTATGACAAAATGTAATTGTTGTTCATCACAACCATAATTTAAATCAACAGTTAATTACTGTAAAATGTATTACAGTTTCCACTGTCAAATGAGTTTTACAGTAAAATGCTGGTAGATGTAGAGAGAATGAAGAATGAAACAATTGGAAGGCAGAGAAACATAAAGACCCATATACTAACCTTGAGGTGCCACTCAAAATCAATCAGGTTTTTTAATAGAGTGGCAACCTGTTGATTTACTGAATGCGTCTTCTTTTGGAACATCTCGTCTGTCTTTTTAGACATAATCATTCCATGGCCGACCTTTTTTCCAGTCTCTGGGTTAATCCCAATGAAGCGCCTGAAACAAACACACCCAAGATCAGGGAGTGCAAGAACTCACAGAATGTAAGATGAAATTTCAGCTTACCATAAAAGTAGTGTCCCTGGAATGCAATTTTAGTTCAAAACAATACATCCTTTAAATACAATTTACCTTTAAATGGAATGTATCTTTTCTAAAGTGACATTTACTTAAACCGTAATGGCTGACACTTAAGCCTGACTAATAAACATTGACTTAAATTGTAATACATTACTTTTGAAATTACTCTTCAGGTATGGCATCAGATTTATGCCAAAAGTCACGAGTGCAATAAAATATGCTCATGATCAAATGATATGTGTCATATTCAGGTTAGTTTGGTATCCCAATATATATGTATCCCAGAAGCCTCACCTCTGAATGAATTCCAGCGTCTGGGCTGCCTCATCTTGGTACTGTAGGTTGAAGATATAAAAGGTGGCAAACACTGCAGCAAGTCCTGTGATAAAGGTTGGCTGGACCCCCTCACAGATAATTCGGCCTTCCATGCTAACCATCCATCCAGCCACAGCCTGTTCAGTGCGACCTGTTGCAGAATGAGACAACAATTTAGTTAAAACACACAGGTATTTTGTGTTGTACACACTTAAAAAAGTGGTTTTGATGGACACTATAGTTGCCTTTAGTTTACGACGTGTAAGTAAACTTTCCACTCACTGGAACAATGCAAATATTTTTTCAGGTCTTCCCTTCGGTGTAATCACAAATAACATTCAAAAGAAGGTTCCACGTTGGACTCTATAGGTCCATGGCTACAACACGTGCATGAATGTTCTGCAACACGTAGGCTAATAACCTTCTACTCCATTCTTCACTTACGCAGTATCAGACGAGGGCTGGCTGGCAAAGTCACAGAGGCTTCAATGTCTGCTGCAGTTGCAGTCTCCTATTAAGCATACACAATGGCATTCAACATTAGAAAAGCAGAGTGCACATGATCAGAATATATAGACAAGTTATAGATTATTTATTAATTAACTCACACATGTATTGAGTATCAGTCCCTCAGGCAACTCATTGAAGTGGGCCATCAAGAGCAGAGTGACATGCATTGTCAAGTCATAATTTTCCCTCTGCAGGACCGCCTGGACATCGTTGATCTTCCCTTTTGTTCGCATATATTCCACAATCGTCTTTCCGCATTCCGCGATCGCCAGCTCCAAAGTGCGATGGACATTCACATCGGTCAGTAACTCAAAATGAGAATAGATTCCCTTTTGAGTAAATAGAAAAGGCCACTTGAGTTGCAAATCGGCAACTGAGGATGCTGGGATATCATTTATATGCTGGCGCTGAAGACTGAATGTGGTCCTCATGAGCTCCGTCACCTCTGACCTCTCTCCTCCATTAATGCCTTCCTCGCCATACAGGCTCTCCAGTCTTTGGCGTTTCTCCTCCACTGTCACATCACTTTCTTCTGGAGGGAGTTGCTCCTGGAATTCGGTACATCCATTTGGCTCATGCTCGACTCCAGCCACTCCACAAGATCCTGACGATCTTTTCCTATTAATGTTCCTGGGTCGGTTCATGTTCTCAATCCGGTTTTTAAGCTGAGTAAGCAGAGTACTGTTCCTTCCAGCGCGGACTTTTCCACTTGACGTGATATCGGCAAAAGAATCTGGATACTGACTAGTTATCTGCTGGCAGATTGTTAGACACTCGGAAAGGCTGGGATTCGTCGAATACTTCCGTACTTCGTCTGCCAGAATCCTGACCATCTTCATCCTCATGCAAGGCGATGGTCTTCTGCCATTAAAAATGTCTTTCTGGATTTCTATTGGCATGATATCCCACGGGACTCGAAACGTTTCTGGCCATGGCCTGGTTATGCCCGATGAACCGGTGTGGCTTAGGTCATGCAGCGATGGTTGTGGTGAAGGGGTAGGAGGGCATGATGTCAGTGAGGGCGTGGAATCAGGCGAAGGACTGGAGATACGGGAGCCACCTGGCATATCCAGGCGAACCAATGGGACTGTGGTAGTTCCTGAAATGGAATAAAACAAACAGGTGTATGTGAATGATTCGGAGTAAAACGTTCAGTCATCATTTATGATGTATGCATAAAATCTGCGTCAGAAGTGAAAATAGTAAATATCGCATACGTATAGACACATCTCAAAATGACTTAAAGGAGTCATTCATGCATCTTAGGAAAAACATAGAAGTTGTTACCAAGCACAGGACATTAGTGCTGTTTGTACCTGATGATATAATGTTATCTAGGTGGACATAATAAACTGGCAACTTCTTGTATAATTAGCTAGACATAAAATTATTCATAATTACCCAATCTGATTGTCTCCAGAAGTTTTTGTTGCTGATTAACAGACATCTTTAATTTCCTCCCGCTGGACATACTTGTACAGACCCGACCCCAGAACTTTCCAGTGTAGATACAAGCCTTTCCTGAGTTCCCCCAGACAAGCTGGACAAATTCTTGAGGATGACCTATTTTAGAGAGTCAGCAATGGGTGGCATTGAGCTAGAAAGTAAGCACATAATGGTGAAGTATTAGCAGTAGCACACCTAAATCGCATAATCTTGCAGCAGAGGGAACAAGTTCCTCATGTTTGGCACCTCCAACACCACTTGCTTCAACATTGTGTCTCCGAGTCAGCACATGCTCTTGATATGATTCTGCTGTGTGAATAGAAATTGGGCAAAATCTGCCAAAAATCTGTGTCGAACAATCTAAAAAAAAACTGCAAAAAATCAACGTCCTGCCAAAATTCTCAAAGCCCCTAAAACTGTGTGAACCCTAATTGTTACCTGCAATGAGACCAAGGGTTCAGTTGCAGGCCAGGTAAAGCCACATATTTCAAGTATTCTACAAGAGCAAAACAAAATACTTAAAAACCAGTTGCATCTGATCAATGCTAGATCTGTTGTGTGACAGAATATTTGCAAGTGCCACACCGCCAACCTCTGGTGAAGATTCCGTATTCTTGACCAGCATGTTTCCTTAATAATTGTGCCAGTTTACAAGTTCTTATGTCGTTTTTTGCTTGTTACCAAATTACGCTGAACATTGGGTTTAAGGGGGTTGCAATCGATTGGCTAGTTCTCTACACTCGTCAGGTGATTTACCCTACAGATAGAGCAGGAAACGTGGCTAAATATACAGACGAATTGTTCCAATCAGTTATTCGTTTTGAATAGCAGTAACCATACATTCGGATACATTGTTACTCTCATGACCAACAGACAACGTCAGACTAACGTAGTGACGTTGTCATTTACACGACTCAAATATGCTGGTACATTTAAAATGTGATGTTTACTAGAAAGAATAGCGAGCCCGCCCGATCCACATGTTGTGGCATCACTAGTATAACAATATTAAGGTGTATACATGTATGGAATGTACTTTCTTTCGTTGCTACATCTGATCTAAAACAAATTAATAGAATAAACGGTCTTGTTAAACGGTTGGCCGAAACTCGGGTCTGGAACCGTGCAGAATTTAAATATTCCAGATTAGACCCGTGGCCCTTAAAACTAGCTTGCATACTCGTTATTTCAGCATAGACGCAATCCACCACAGCATATAATCTCACACGTATATCAACACCAAACATTAAAGCAGACATTGTGAACCTGTTCATATTCAGTCTGTAAATAAAACAGCAAAAAAAGTGAAAACTCCACACATGTGTCTGTGCAACTAACCTTTTTCTTGGAAGATGAGGAGTGATTCAATATCGCCTGTTGCATGTGGTTTGCTGGCCAACAGAATGCAGAAAACGCGCACACGCGCTCGGACACGGCCAATGAACTCCAGCTCAGCTGAAAACACTAGTTCACTTTTACTAGTCCTGCCTGCATATGACTCACTCCTCCCCTTAATACTGGTAAAAATATAAACAAACATATCGTACTGTTAAATTATACGGTAGCCAGCTGTTAACCGTACGACTACTGTATTTCGAAGAAACAGCACAATACTGTTGGAATTTGGCCTGCCTATATGTAAATTATGTAGGCCTGTGATTGCACGGCCCTCCCCCCACACACAAACACACCGAGAGAGATACAGACAATGACCTGTACCTCACAGGTACTTTAATAGAAAAAGAAAACAGCGCGGTAGTAAACAATATCTACATACATAATAAGTTGACTGCTTTACATTAAACAAGTAAAGACCTTAAGATGGTTTCTGCGTCGTTAACAAAAGGTTGATCCACAGCACATATGGATGAGATCACACCGTTAACGACTACAGGAAGGCTACAACATCACCACAGTCATGTTCTCTAGATGGACAGACTGAACTGCAGGCTTCATACGAGGACAGAGGAATACAAACAATGAATACTGCAACATCTCTCGGATGTTACAGGACAGGATCGGCTATTTACGAAGACGAGAGAAAGATAGAACGACGAATAACATCTTCATCACAGTATTACATGAGTCAATCCCGCCCCTCAACTCAAAGTCACTCAAAGTGACCTACCGTAGAGATCAAATCGCTATGGCATCTTACATGGTGACCCATATGAGGCGACTGGAACGCTAAACATCTCATATATTTATCGTTCATTTCGTTCATACTCATTTATTTACACTATATTTAAAAAATACCAACTATTTGTAGACAATCAAATTAACTTTGTTTCAGACTCACAGCATGTGATATACCCCCTACCATTGCCCTGGTCTAAGCCCATGTCCCCAACTCTGTCCAGGGGTTCAGTAGGATTTTCATTAATACCAGAACACTGTTGTCGTTTTATGAGTTATGATATCCGCAGCACTGGAACACCTGCCCAGCACCTTAGAACGGTAACCCGGGACCTCTGACCTTCTGATGTGAGTTGGAGGCCTTCTGGATGTTTTTGAGGGCACCCGAATCTCAGCAAAATGTGAACAATTGCACGACAAGAGCTATGAAATGTCAAAATGTGTGCAACTGCAGAACAATCTCTCAACTTCAGAATAGCCATACAAAACTAGTAACTTTTTTCTCCATGCCATAGCAAAATGTGTTGACATTAAATTAGTTAGCTATTTTCTTTAAAAAAAAAACATTTAAACAATGACAAAAAACAAAGATTGGTTGCCCAGGGCTTTAAATGAATGTCAGGTTCCGTCATCTCCATTGAGTGAGTTGTGGTGTCATTGATACTGGCCACCCTTGGTCTCTGATCTGGAATCAGTGGTACCATCCTGCCACCCTTACAGGTGCAAATAGGTCAGCTGACCGCAGATCTTTGTCTAAACCTCCAGCTTCTCATTCTGCAGATGAACAGATGAAGCTGCAGTTTTCCACACTGCACCATGTTTCTCAAACCACACACAGGCCCAGGAATCCATCCTCCACGATGACACCACTCTAATAGACTGGAACACAGTTATTGGGTGGTCTTCTGCTGGAATCTTCTTGAAGACCAGCATTCTAAATCCGGAGTATTTCCCCTGGAGGAGGGGGGCATTTTGGGTTTTGTCTTGCTGGGGGAGCCACCAACTGGCGCATGGAGCTTTGGGTAGGGGCAGACCAGACACAGCCAGTGAAGGGCTCAGGGCTTGATGTCAGAGAAGCTGGTGTAGGTCTCACAGAAGCTGGAGAAAGTGCTGAGGTTCCCAGAGCCGCTGCCCTCTGGAAAACGCACAGGAGTAGGGGTTAGATGGGTCTAGGGGTTAGAGGTAATACCCACATGGGTGTAGAGGTTAGAGGTAATACCCACATGGGTCTAGGGGTTAGAGGTAATACCCACATGGGTGTAGAGGTTAGAGATAATACCCACATGGGTGTAGAGGTTAGAGGTAATACCCACATGGGTGTAGATTTAGAGGTAATACCCACATGGGTGTAGAGGTTAGAGGTAATACCCACATGGGAGTAGAGGTTAGAGATAATACCCACATGGGTCTAGGGGTTAGAGGTAATACCCACATGGGTGTAGAGGTTAGAGGTAATACCCACATGGGTGTAGATTTAGAGGTAATACCCACATGGGTGTAGAGGTTAGAGGTAATACCCACGTGGGTGTAGAGGTTAGAGATAATACCCACATGGGAGTAGAGGTTAGAGATAATACCCACATGGGAGTAGAGGTTAGAGGTAATACCCACATGGGTGTAGATTTAGAGGTAATACCCACATGGGTGTAGATTTAGAGGTAATACCCACATGGGTGTAGAGGTTAGAGATAATACCCACATGGGTCTAGGGGTTAGAGGTAATACCCACATGGGTGTAGAGGTTAGAGGTAATACCCACATGGGTGTAGATTTAGAGATAATACCCACATGGGTGTAGATTTAGAGGTAATACCCACGTGGGTGTAGAGGTTAGAGATAATACCCACATGGGAGTAGAGGTTAGAGATAATACCCACGTGGGTGTAGAGGTTAGAGATAATACCCACATGGGAGTAGAGGTTAGAGATAATACCCACATGGGAGTAGAGGTTAGAGGTAATACCCACATGGGTGTAGAGGTTAGAGGTAATACCCACATGGGAGTAGAGGTTAGAGGTAATACCCACATGGGTGTAGATTTAGAGGTAATACCCACATGGGTGTAGATTTAGAGATAATACCCACATGGGTGTAGATTTAGAGGTAATACCCACATGGGTGTAGAGGTTAGAGGTAATACCCACGTGGGTGTAGAGGTTAGAGGTAATACCCACATGGGTGTAGATTTAGAGGTAATACCCACATGGGTGTAGAGGTTAGAGGTAATACCCACATGGGTGTAGAGGTTAGAGGTAATACCCACGTGGGAGTAGAGGTTAGAGGTAATACCCACATGGGTGTAGATTTAGAGGTAATACCCACATGGGTCTAGGGGTAATTCATGCACACTTGTACACAGGCAGAGAAAACAACGATTTACCTGAGCTTGTAAGCGACTGGCAGGACTTGGACTGTCCAATCAGACTGAGGAGGTTGGTTGCAGCCACCCAGCCCTCCTGTCTGGTCTTCAGGCTCTTGACAAACCTTCACGACATAGAGACACACAGGAGGTTAAACTGAGAGGAGGTGAAACTGAGAGGAGTTTAGACAGAGAGGAGGTTAGACTGAGAGGAGGTGAGACTGAGAGGAGGTGAGACTGAGAGGAGGTGAGACTGAGAGGAGGTGAGACAGAGGAGTTGAGACTGAGAGGAGGTGAGACTGAGAGGAGGTTAAACTGAGAGGAGGTGAGACTGAGAGGAGGTGAGACTGAGAGGAGGTTAAACTGAGAGGAGGTGAGACTGAGGGGAGGTTAAACTGAGAGGAGGTGAGACTGAGAGGAGGTTAAACTGAGAGGAGGTTAGACAGAGAGGAGGTTAGACAGAGAGGAGGTGAGACTGAGGGGAGGTTAAACTGAGAGGAGGTGAGACTGAGAGGAGGTTAAACTGAGAGGAGGTTAGACAGAGAGGAGGTTAAACTGAGAGGAGGTGAGACTGAGAGGAGGTGAGACTGAGAGGAGGTGAGACTGAGAGGAGGTGAGACTGAGAGGAGGTTAAACTGAGAGGAGGTTAAACTGAGAGGAGGTTAGATTGAGAGGAGGTGAGACTGAGAGGAGGTGAGACTTGTGCAGTATCCTCACCACTGCCCGGCTTCTCCCTCTCGGATCAGCTGCACTGTTTCTCCGCTCTTGACAGACAGGTCCTGTGCCCCGCCCATCTCACAGTCTGACAGGACGGTGTACCTCCCGGAACGCTGCACACAGAACAGAGGGTTGGACTGGATGTGGAACCTGCGTCAGTATTGCTTTCTCTTTGGGGTTTCAGATTGGACATCCGTGAGCACATTGTGACAGCTGCCGATGTGAAGAGGACTTGACCAATTGACCGTGAACACACATCACTCACCAGTTTCCGTCCCGCCTCGTCCTCGGGATCAGAGGTCAGGGGCTCCTCGGTGCTAGAGTAGCCGTCAATGTCATTATTGGCGTCCAAGGAGAGCGATCCCTTGGTCCATCCTAGGAGTAGGAGGGAGAGACGAGACATGTGGCGTCATGGTTACAACACACAAACACACACAGCCAGATTAGGGAGGGTCATGTGTTGTCATGGTTACAACACACAAACACACACAGCCAGACATATTAGGGAGGGTCATGTGTTGTCATGGTTACAAAACACACACACACACACACACAGCCAGACAGGTGAGGGAGGGTCATGTGTTGTCATGGTTACAACACACACACACACACACACACACACACACAGCCAGACAGGCGATGGACGGTGAGAGCAGAAGCTGTAACAGTGTGAGACCAGTGTGGTGGGTCGACAACATGCTTAACCGCCCGCCAGAGAACAAGACCCAGTCCAGTGGAAACACACTTCCAGTCAGCACAAGATGCTAAGAAAATGCTAACGTCCAAGAGATTTCAAAGCAGTTTTATTATTTCGTATTCAAATGTACAATCTTTCACTTCTTGTTTGTTGGTTGCCAACATGAGCCTGCAGTCTTAACTCATGGCGGCTGCTCCGACTGGGCTCGGGTGGGGTGAACATCGGCCATAGTTACACGACTCATACAACCAGGAAGTTAGGACCACAAATAGC
Organism: Dallia pectoralis; assembly: GCA_029465975.1. Lineage (NCBI taxonomy): Eukaryota > Metazoa > Chordata > Actinopteri > Esociformes > Umbridae > Dallia > Dallia pectoralis. The sequence continues at coordinate 24,393,293 of CM055731.1, read as the reverse complement.
TGGCAGGCTCTCCACCCATAACAACAGAATGGTTGAGTGTGGGGCCACGGTTTCACCTCCATCTATGTGACTCCTGGCCACGGCTGGTATGGCACACCCACACAAGCAACCTGGGTTGGAGGGATTTAAACCACTCAGAAGGCCGGGCTTTCCCCAAACTTAAGTTCAACCCCTTCACTCACTGCGATTCTTCTGTAGGAATTCACCAAACATTTTCCTCATTCTATTAGTCAGCCGCATACTTTCTGCTTCACTTTAAACCTGCTTCTAGAAGTTGCTTTAGGCATTAGCTGCATCCCCTCTGATCAAAACCCACAGTTCCAGTGGTGCTACTTGGGTGCTGGACCATGAAGAACCACAATGCTGCCAACAACCAGGTCTGTTTCCTGATTATTGGATCGACAGATACAGGTTTAGGTGGTCACACAGTCGCACACACAGGGAAGTGTCCAGGCAGTGAGATAGACAAGAGGCAAATCTCTCAGTGCAATGTGGCAGCCATTTTGTGTCAACCTCTCATGTTAAACCAGTCTAAACCAGTTCAGTCCAGTCAGGTGCTGTACGGTACCTCTCTTCTTGGCCTGTAAGAGGCTAGAGGAGCTGAGCCATCTGACTCTGCCCAGGTGGAGAGGAGCATGAGGCCCAGGGTCTGGGAGAGATACACCAATGAGACCACGGTCACGTTGACAGCTCTCGCAGGTAGTGAACACACTGTCCAACACATGCCCTGCCAGTCCATGTTCACACACGGTGGAGAAACCAGCGTCCGGATTTGAATATCATAACCGAAATGGCGGAAATAATCACAGTAACTACGCAGATGGAAACCTCACAGGATGCTGTACCTTTAAAGCCGAAAGGGGTAGGATCACTCTTTATCTCATGACGTTTGGCTTTATGGTTGGGGCTCGTGAGAGATCCTATAGCCGTCACGCGACGAAAGGAGTAAAAGGAGAAAGTGCGAGGTAGGGAGAGAGAGGCGTGTGGGGAGAAATAGGAGGAGGGAGAAAATAGGAGAGGATGAGCAAGACAGAGGAACATGTGAAATAACACATAGCATTGTTGCTAACAGGTGTTTAAAGAGAAGTGCTGACAGAACGCAGAGAGCTGACGGCATCCGAAGAAACACTTCATTATGTGCTCTATCAAAGCCGTGTTGCGGTATATTCCGACTCTGTTTAGGTTAAATAAAGACCCTGCATAAACATTGCTTGGATTGAGTTCAATACATCGCTTTCTGAGGCAAACTGCATGTGAAAAAAACAAGATCTATGTCTACAGGTGATCTTCCGTAATTTGCAGGGCAACTCTAAATGGTTGCCTGTCAATAAAGGTCTGAGGAAACATCTACTCTATGGTCTTTAGCTAAAATCTCTGGTACCTGGCGGGGAGAGTGGCATCCTGGGAAAAGTTAAGCTTTTATTGTCAGGAGGTGAGAGCTCTGTGGAAGGAAGCAAGCCATTGGTTTAACCTGTCCAGACGGCTAAAGAGATGACTTAGTAAAGTAGTTCAATATACATAAGTACTATGGCGACCCCTGGTGGACGTCCATGGAAATTACCTTTACTGAAGTTGCTGAAGCCCTGCAAGGTAAAACGCTTTTTAGCGGATCTGTCTGAGGTGGGACTGGTCGCGGCCTCGTCTGGGCCAGGAGAACAAGGGGCGGGAGGGTCGGAGGAAGAGGAGTGTCATGTGAGGAAGAGCAGAACCAGAGGGGAAGGCGTGCAAGACATAAAAGAAGAGACAGAAGTGACGAGAGAAAGACACAAAAGAGTAGGAAAGTAAGAGACAGAAAAATATGCCGGACAAAAGGAAAGATAAACAATATTATCTCGTCAAACAAAGAAGCTACTGTTAAAGTATTGAAGTAGCTCACAGTTTAGCCGACTGTGATTTGGAAAACAAAAGCTTTAGGAAGGTGTTAGGTATTAGTTGTTAGAAAACGGTGGGGTTAAGAAATTGCTTTTACACAGGCTTTGTTATTTCTGCCCTCACCTTTGGTTTTTGGAAAGAAGCAGGAGTTACCGTCTGGGCCGCTGGGTTCTCCCTTCTTCTCCTTCATGCTCCTATCTCCTCGTCTGAATGGACTGAGGAGACAGCGGGGTCATACAGGTCAGTCGGAGACTGTAACACACTGAGATCAGCCAGAATCATACAGGTCAGTCGGAGACTGTAACACACTGAGATCAGACAGAATCATACAGGTCAGTCGGAGACTGTAACACACTGAGATCAGCCAGAGATATGAAGATATGTTTTCAACACTGTTGTCTGAGCGTTTCGTCGATTCCCACCCATGAACAGGCCTGATATCATACATACATAAACATTTGATGGGCCTCGGATTCGTTGTCATGGTTGCGTGAGATGCTTCGACTTGGTGATTGGTCATTACGGGTCATGTGACTGACCTGAGGCTTACTGGTCCTCCAGTGAGGTTAGGGTACTGGAAAGCTCCGTCCGACGGCTTCTGTTGACTAGCTTCTAGAACGTAAGCGGAGATCACCAGTGATGCTAACAGTTAGCCACATAGCTATAATATAACATTAACATGTTGTTATAAAACACACTTGAAGTGCTAGAAAGACAACGGTCTCTTTGACTCCAGGTTTAGTAAGACACTTTACCTCTATAGGCCTCCAGCTGGGTTGTCAGAACCTTCCGGATCTCATTGACCCACGTTGTTTTTACCTCAGTTGTCGGGGCCTGAAATCCAACAGGACACACTGTGGTATGTTATCTATGTAAAGTGAGCCTGAGGTGATTTCCGTTTGTTAATGAAAAATGAAGACCTGTAGTTGCTGTTTCTGCTCACACCTGAACTATGTAGACTTCCTCTCGTGAGTTGCACCAGACCTCAAACTTCTTGTTGTCACCTTTGGCGTTCTCTGTGATGCCCACAGCACTCATCTGATGGAAGGCACAGTGTTCAGGTAAATGTTACTGAGGGAAAGCTCCATTTGTCAATGCTTGGTTTGATTCACAACAGGGAGACAGAGAGAAAAAACGACTGACAGACAGGAAGGCAGGCAGGCAGACAGGCAGAAAGGCAGACAGGCAGGCAGGCAGGCAGGCAGACAGGCAGAAAGGCAGAAAGGCAGACAGGCAGGCAGGCAGGCAGGCTCACACTAAGGGACTGTTTGAAGCTGTAGGAGGGGGCTTTCTCATAACCCTCTCCGTTCTCCTCGCGTCTCTTGCAGAAGAGCAGGGCCTTCTCATGCAGGAACAGGTGTCTCTGCATGGGCTTGAAGCGGGCCAGGTCCTTGACCTTAGCGTGACCTTTCTTGTGTTCTGTCCACACGCTGAACGACCCCTGCATCAACAGTCTTCCAAGGTCACCCAGGTGTCCCTATCAGGATGAGAGGTCCCAGGTCTGTTTTTAATGCTCCGGTGCTATCTCGACTAGCGTCATGTCTCTACTAGCGTCATGTCTTTATTAGCGTCATGTCTCTACTAGCGTCATGTCTCTATTAGCGTCATGTCTCTATTAGCGTCATGTCTCTACTAGCGTCATGTCTCTATTAGCCTCATGTCTCTATTAGCGTCATGTCTCTACTAGCGTCATGTCTCTACTAGCGTCATGTCTCTATTAGCGTCATGTCTCTACTCTATGTCTCTACTAGCGTCATGTCTCTACTAGCGTCATGTCTCTACTAGCGTCATGTCTCTACTAGCGTCATGTCTCTACTAGCGTCATGTCTCTACTAGCGTCATGTCTCTCTCGTCATGTCTCTACTAGCGTCATGTCTCTACTAGCGTCATGTCTCTACTCATGTCTCTACTAGCGTCATGTCTCTACTAGTGTCATGTCTCTACTAGCGTCATGTCTCTACTAGCGTCATGTCTCTACTAGCGTCATGTCTCTACTAGCGTCATGTCTCCACTAGCGTCATGTCTCTACTAGTGTCATGTCTCTACTAGCGTCATGTCTCTACTAGCGTCATGTCTCTACTAGCGTCATGTCTCTACTAGCGTCATGTCTCCACTAGCGTCACTAGCGTCATGTCTCTATTAGCGTCATGTCTCTACTAGCATCATGTCTCTACTAGCGCCATGTCTCCATTAGCGTCATGTCTCCATTAGCGTCATGTCTCTACTAGCGCCATGTCTCCATTAGCGTCATGTCTCCATTAGCGTCATGTCTCTACTAGCATCATGTCTCTACTAGCGCCATGTCTCCATTAGCGTCATGTCTCCATTAGCGTCATGTCTCTACTAGCGTCATGTCTCCATTAGCGTCATGTCTCCATTAGCGTCATGTCTCCACTAGCGTCATGTCTCCACTAGCGTCATGTCTCCACTAGCGTCATGTCTCTACTAGCGTCATGTCTCTACTAGCGTCATGTCTCTACTAGCGTCATGTCTCTACTAGCGCCATGTCTCTACTAGCGCCATGTCTCCACTAGCGTCATGTCTCCACTAGCGTCATGTCTCCACTAGCGTCATGTCTCTACAGCGTCATGTCTCTTGTAGCGTCATGTCTCTTGTAGCGTCATGTCTCTTGTAGCGTCATGTCTCTATTAGCGTCATGTCTCGACTAGCGTCATGTCTATATTAACGTCATGTCTCCACTAGCGTCATGTCTCCACTAGCGTCATGTCTCTACTAGCGTCATGTCTCTTGTAGCGTCATGTCTCTTGTAGCGTCATGTCTCTATTAGCGTCATGTCTCGACTAGCGTCATGTCTATATTAACGTCATGTCTATATTAACGTCATGTCTCTACTAGCGTCATGTCTCTACTAGCGTCATGTCTCTACTCGCGTCATGTCTCTACTCGCGTCATGTCTCTACTAGCGTCATGTCTCTACTAGCGTCTTGTCTCTACTAGCGTCTTGTCTCTACTAGCGTCTTGTCTCTACTAGCGTCATGTCTCTTGTAGCGTCATGTCTCTATTAGCGTCATGTCTCTATTAGCGTCATGTCTCGACTAGCGTCATGTCTATATTAACGTCATGTCTATATTAACGTCATGTCTCTACTAGCGTCATGTCTCTACTAGCGTCATGTCTCTACTCGCGTCATGTCTCTACACGCGTCATGTCTCTACTAGCGTCATGTCTCTACTAGCGTCTTGTCTCTACTAGCGTCTTGTCTCTACTAGTGTCTTGTCTCTACTAGCTTCATGTCTCTACTAGCGTCATGTCTCCACTAGCGTCACTAGCGTCATGTCTCTATTAGCGTCATGTCTCTACTAGCATCATGTCTCTACTAGCGCCATGTCTCCATTAGCGTCATGTCTCCATTAGCGTCATGTCTCTACTAGCGCCATGTCTCCATTAGCGTCATGTCTCCATTAGCGTCATGTCTCTACTAGCATCATGTCTCTACTAGCGCCATGTCTCCATTAGCGTCATGTCTCCATTAGCGTCATGTCTCTACTAGCGTCATGTCTCCATTAGCGTCATGTCTCCATTAGCGTCATGTCTCCACTAGCGTCATGTCTCCACTAGCGTCATGTCTCCACTAGCGTCATGTCTCTACTAGCGTCATGTCTCTACTAGCGTCATGTCTCTACTAGCGTCATGTCTCTACTAGCGCCATGTCTCTACTAGCGCCATGTCTCCACTAGCGTCATGTCTCCACTAGCGTCATGTCTCCACTAGCGTCATGTCTCTACAGCGTCATGTCTCTTGTAGCGTCATGTCTCTTGTAGCGTCATGTCTCTTGTAGCGTCATGTCTCTATTAGCGTCATGTCTCGACTAGCGTCATGTCTATATTAACGTCATGTCTCCACTAGCGTCATGTCTCCACTAGCGTCATGTCTCTACTAGCGTCATGTCTCTTGTAGCGTCATGTCTCTTGTAGCGTCATGTCTCTATTAGCGTCATGTCTCGACTAGCGTCATGTCTATATTAACGTCATGTCTATATTAACGTCATGTCTCTACTAGCGTCATGTCTCTACTAGCGTCATGTCTCTACTCGCGTCATGTCTCTACTCGCGTCATGTCTCTACTAGCGTCATGTCTCTACTAGCGTCTTGTCTCTACTAGCGTCTTGTCTCTACTAGCGTCTTGTCTCTACTAGCGTCATGTCTCTTGTAGCGTCATGTCTCTATTAGCGTCATGTCTCTATTAGCGTCATGTCTCGACTAGCGTCATGTCTATATTAACGTCATGTCTATATTAACGTCATGTCTCTACTAGCGTCATGTCTCTACTAGCGTCATGTCTCTACTAGCGTCATGTCTCTACTAGCGTCATGTCTCTACTAGCGCCATGTCTCTACTAGCGCCATGTCTCCACTAGCGTCATGTCTCCACTAGCGTCATGTCTCCACTAGCGTCATGTCTCTACAGCGTCATGTCTCTTGTAGCGTCATGTCTCTTGTAGCGTCATGTCTCTTGTAGCGTCATGTCTCTATTAGCGTCATGTCTCGACTAGCGTCATGTCTATATTAACGTCATGTCTCCACTAGCGTCATGTCTCCACTAGCGTCATGTCTCTACTAGCGTCATGTCTCTTGTAGCGTCATGTCTCTTGTAGCGTCATGTCTCTATTAGCGTCATGTCTCGACTAGCGTCATGTCTATATTAACGTCATGTCTATATTAACGTCATGTCTCTACTAGCGTCATGTCTCTACTAGCGTCATGTCTCTACTCGCGTCATGTCTCTACTCGCGTCATGTCTCTACTCGCGTCATGTCTCTACTAGCGTCATGTCTCTACTAGCGTCTTGTCTCTACTAGCGTCTTGTCTCTACTAGCGTCTTGTCTCTACTAGCGTCATGTCTCTTGTAGCGTCATGTCTCTATTAGCGTCATGTCTCTATTAGCGTCATGTCTCGACTAGCGTCATGTCTATATTAACGTCATGTCTATATTAACGTCATGTCTCTACTAGCGTCATGTCTCTACTAGCGTCATGTCTCTACTCGCGTCATGTCTCTACACGCGTCATGTCTCTACTAGCGTCATGTCTCTACTAGCGTCTTGTCTCTACTAGCGTCTTGTCTCTACTAGTGTCTTGTCTCTACTAGCTTCATGTTGACACCATCGCTAACACGAACACAAAATGGATTATTAAAATGATGACACAATCTCTCATATTAACACAATCTCTAATATTAAACTGTCCCATTTCGTACGTTATTAAGTCAGGTAGTATTGATGAACTCACATCGTATCCAGTGATGGCGATGAGGTGCATGGAGTCATTGACGGCCTTCAGGATACCCAAGATGGAAGTGAGAGCCTCCTGGAGGTCCTCTGACCCGTCACATTCTCTACTGTACTTAAGCATCTCCTGACACACACACACACACACACACACACACACACACACACACACACACACACACACACACACACACACACACACACACACACACACACACACACACACACATTTAGTGAACAGAACATTATGTATTTGAAGGATATAAATGCTCTTTGAACTTTAGGATTCTGAGGCCTCCTGCAGATGGACAGATGATTCTACCTTCAACAGGAGCTGGTATTTTGTGATCCTCTGCACGGGCTTTAGGAGATAAGAGTCCAAACCCAGTTTATGTTCCAGTTTCTTCTGACACTCCTGGCACAGATGACAACATTATTAGGGGACGATGGTCACTCTGACCTCAGGACCAAAAGCACGTTTATCTTTGGCACTGACTTGAAATGAGACCAAAGCCATTTCTGGTGTACCTGAAAGAAGGCACAGTCAGAGCACTGTCTCCACAAGCTCTCAGAGCGAGGCTTATTCTGACAGTACTTCTCGTAAATCTGCAGGTCTGTCATCTGACAAAGAGAGAAAATATAAAGACAAATAGGAGTTGTGTGGAGATGGAATGCATTTGCTACAATCAAACTAATTATTTAGATGTTTTGCTTTTTTTATTGGACAGAAACATTGATGAAAGACAGAGCATAGACCTTTTTTATGAAAGAGCCGTAGCCTGGATTTGAACAAATGCTTCAGCAGTACATGTGCAGTGGTGGCAGTGGATTAAACCGCTGGAAACATGCTATTACAGTTTACATCCAAACACTCACCCTCTCCAGAAAACACCGACCCACAAGTTCTGGGCTGTCTTCATACTCTTCCAACTCCTTAAGGAATGTTCTGAAAAACCCAATTGATTAAACTAACTGCATTTTAAACGGAATATCACAATTAGTTGATAGCTTACCCCGTAGCTCCAGTTAAGTCAAAACAAGGTTTTCCTTAAATTAGAACAATGCCTAACTGTGTAAACGCCCTTGTTAACCACTAGAGGGTGCTCATTCACCTCTTGTGGAAGTGGTAGATCTCAGGCATGTTGCCAAACAGAACATCCTTCTTGTTCTGCAGAGGAGCGGGTATCAGACTGGACATGGCTGGGTTGTCCATCTCTGAGGCATAACCCTGGATGACAGACGAGGATGACTTAGAAACTGATCTCGGGCCAGTTTGTAGAGCACGCACCCACTAGCTGATCTGGATGATGTAAGCTTTTGTATCACGCTCACCTGAAGAACACAGAGGAGCTCCTCCACATAAGCCCTCTCTGTCTCCAACAGCTCATTCATCACATGTCTAGAGAGATGGAGATGAAGAGTGGGAGAGAGGATGAGAGAGGGAGATGAAGAGTGGGAGAGAGGATGAGAGAGGGAGATGAAGAGTGGGAGAGAGGATGAGAGAGGGAGATGAAGAGTGGGAGAGAGGATGAGAGAGGGAGATGAAGAGTGGGAGAGAGGATGAGAGATGGAAATGATGAGTGGGAGAGAGGATGAGAGAGGGAGATGAAGAGTGGGAGAGAGGATGAGAGAGGGAGATGAAGAGTGGGAGAGAGGATGAGAGAGGGAGATGAAGAGTGGGAGAGAAGAGGAGGAGAGAGGGAGATGAAGAGTGGGAGAGAGGATGAGAGATGGAAATGATGAGTGGGAGAGAGGATGAGAGAGGGAGATGAAGAGTGGGAGAGAGGAGGGGAGAGGGAGATGAAGAGTGGGAGAGAGGATGAGAGATGGAAATGATGAGTGGGAGAGAGGATGAGAGAGGGAGATGAAGAGTGGGAGAGAGGATGAGAGAGGGAGATGAAGAGTGGGAGAGAGGATGAGAGAGGGAGATGAATAGTGGGAGAGAGGATGAGAGAGGGAGATGAAGAGTGGGAGAGAGGAGGGGAGAGGGAGATGAAGAGTGGGAGAGAAGAGGAGGAGAGAGGGAGATGAAGAGTGGGAGAGAAGAGGAGGAGAGAGGGAGATGAAGAGTGGGAGAGAAGAGGAGGAGAGATGGAGATGAAGAGTGGGAGAGAAGACGAGGAGAGATGGAGATGAAGAGTGGGAGAGGAGGAGGAGAGAGGGAGATGAAGAGTGGGAGAGAGAAGAGGAGGAGAGAGGGAGATGAAGAGTGGGAGAGAAGAGGAGGAGAGAGGGAGATGAAGAGTGGGAGAGAGGATGAGAGAGGGAGATGAAGAGGGGAGAGGAGGAGAGAGGGAGATGAAGAGTGGGAGAGAGGATGAGAGAGGGAGATGAAGAGTGGGAGAGAGGATGAGAGAGGGAGATGAAGAGTGGGAGAGAGGATGAGAGATGGAAATGATGAGTGGGAGAGAGGATGAGAGAGGGAGATGAAGAGTGGGAGAGAGGATGAGAGAGGGAGATGAAGAGTGGGAGAGAGGAGGGGAGAGGGAGATGAAGAGTGGGAGAGAAGAGGAGGAGAGAGGGAGATGAAGAGTGGGAGAGAAGAGGAGGAGAGAGGGAGATGAAGAGTGGGAGAGAAGAGGAGGAGAGATGGAGATGAAGAGTGGGAGAGAAGACGAGGAGAGATGGAGATGAAGAGTGGGAGAGGAGGAGGAGAGAGGGAGATGAAGAGTGGGAGAGAGGATGAGAGAGGGAGATGAAGAGTGGGAGAGAGGATGAGAGAGGGAGATGAAGAGTGGGAGAGAGGATGAGAGAGGGAAATGATGAGTGGGAGAGAGGATGAGAGAGGGAGATGAAGAGTGGGAGAGAGGATGAGAGATGGAAATGATGAGTGGGAGAGAGGATGAGAGAGGGAGATGAAGAGTGGGAGAGAGGATGAGAGAGGGAGATGAAGAGTGGGAGAGAGGATGAGAGAGGGAGATGAAGAGTGGGAGAGAGGATGAGAGATGGAAATGATGAGTGGGAGAGAGGATGAGAGAGGGAGATGAATAGTGGGAGAGAGGATGAGAGAGGGAGATGAAGAGTGGGAGAGAGGAGGGGAGAGGGAGATGAAGAGTGGGAGAGAAGAGGAGGAGAGAGGGAGATGAAGAGTGGGAGAGAAGAGGAGGAGAGAGGGAGATGAAGAGTGGGAGAGAAGAGGAGGAGAGATGGAGATGAAGAGTGGGAGAGAAGACGAGGAGAGATGGAGATGAAGAGTGGGAGAGGAGGAGGAGAGAGGGAGATGAAGAGTGGGAGAGAAGAGGAGGAGAGAGGGAGATGAAGAGTGGGAGAGAAGAGGAGGAGAGAGGGAGATGAAGAGTGGGAGAGAGGATGAGAGAGGGAGATGAAGAGTGGGAGAGAGGAGGAGAGAGGGAGATGAAGAGTGGGAGAGAGGATGAGAGAGGGAGATGAAGAGTGGGAGAGAGGATGAGAGAGGGAGATGAATAGTGGGAGAGAACAGGAGGAGAGATGGAGATGAAGAGTGGGAGAGAGGAGGAGGAGAGAGGGAGATGAAGAGTGGGGGAGAAGAGGAGGAGAGGGAGATGAAGAGTGGGGGAGAAGAGGAAACAAAGGGGAGAGAAAGCAGTAGACAGTTCAGATTTTCCACAGGCCAAACATACTGATGACAGAAAATCATACAAAACGCACACACACCCAAATGAAACTTACTTCCTGAGGATGGCCAGGTTCTCATCTTCTTTTGACAGAGAGGCACTTCTGTTCACCAGCTGTCCCTCGACCTGAGAACGTAGAACAACAGTGTCTGCTGAAACTACTGGATTGACGGGATCATTTGACTGGACATACAGACACCACCACACAATAGCGAAATCTACCCACCTGTTTACAACTGAGTCCGTTCACATTATCTCCCTCTGAGCAGCTTTTCTCCAGACCTTTCTTTGCTACAGCAGAGATAAACATAAAGATTGAGAAGCATTGAGACAGTATCAATAGAAAAAAAATCATGTCAGGATGTGCTTCATGTCAGGATGTGCTTCATGTCAGGATGTGCTTCATGTCAGGATGTGCTTCATGTCAGGATGTGCTTCATGTCAGGATGTGCTTCATGTCAGGAGGTGCTTCATGTCAGGATGTGCTTCATGTCAGGATGTGCTTCATGTCAGGATGTGCTTCATGTCAGGATGTGCTTCATGTCAGGATGTGCTTCATGTCAGGATGTGCTTCATGTCAGGATGTGCTTCATGTCAGGATGTGCTTCATGTCAGGATGTGCTTCATGTCAGGAGGTGCTTCATGTCAGGATGTGCTTCATGTCAGGATGTGCTTCATGTCAAGATGTGCTTCATGTCAGGATGTGCTTCATGTCAGGGTGTGACAGGACTTACCAGGTGAGGACAGTGGAGACTTAATGAAGGCTTCAGGTCTTGGGGCAACAGGTTGGACTGGTCGTGTCTGTTTGGCTGCAAGCTTCTTCAGACTGATGCTCCTCTTCTCAAACATCTCCTGCATGGACACCTGTTTCTGAAACACCTTCTCTACTTGGTCCTGAGAGAGGAGGAGGTACCAAGAACAATAGTGAATGACATGATGGTTAAACATGTGACCGACTGCTTGTCTGACAGGAGAATCTCCCCACCCGTAACTCCTGGTTGAGCACCGCCTCGTAGTCGATGTAGATTTCACCAGGATCAGCCAGCTGGTTCCGCTCTGCCGTATCCAGGTAACGTTCAATCTCCTGCAGGGCTGACTCCGCCCCCTCGTGTGACTGACATCTGTCAACTGGCTGAGAGGCGAGCAGGTAGATCCCATCGTCACACCACATCGACGCCTGGGAGAAAGACACATGGGTAAAGGGAATTACAGGTTGTTAGGGAAGTGTGTGTGTGTGGTGTGTGTGGGTATTCCTGTGTGTGTGTGTGGTGTGTGTGGGTATTCCTGTGTGTGTGTGTGTGTGGTGTGTGTGTGTGTGTGTGTGGTGTGTGTGGGTATTCCTGTGTGTGTGTGTGGTGTGTGTGTGTGTGGTGTGTGTGGGTATTCCTGTGTGTGTGTGTGTGTGGTGTGTGTGTGTGTGTGTGGTGTGTGTGGGTATTCCTGTGTGTGTGTGTGGTGTGTGTGTGTGGTGTGTGTGTGTGTGGTGTGTGTGGGTATTCCTGTGTGTGTGTGTGTGTGGTGTGTGTGTGTGGTGTGTGTGTGTGGTGTGTGTGTGTGTGGTGTGTGTGGGTATTCCTTGTGTGTGTGTGTGTGTGGTGTGTGTGTGTGTGTGGTGTGTGTGGGTATTCCTGTGTGTGTGTGTGGTGTGTGTGTGTGGTGTGTGTGTGTGTGGTGTGTGTGTGTATTCCTGTGTGTGTGTGTGTGGTGTGTGTGTGTGTGGTGTGTGTGGGTATTCCTGTGTGTGTGTGTGGTGTGTGTGTGTGGTGTGTGTGTGTGTGGTGTGTGTGGGTATTCCTGTGTGTGTGTGTGGTGTGTGTGTGTGGTGTGTGTGTGTGGTGTGTGTGTGTGTGGTGTGTGTGGGTATTCCTGTGTGTGTGTGTGTGTGTTTCTCACCCTCTCCAAGCTGCTGTGCAGCTCTATGGCTTTGAGCAGGTGGTCTTTCCTCGTCTTCAGGTGGGAGCTCAGTTCCTCGCTCACAGATCGCAGCTCACTGCATTTGGGCACGATGGAGTCCTCAGCATAGTTATAGCTCAGGATAAACTGGTCACCTTCACTAACCAGAACCTGGGTTTGGGCCAGCACCCCCTGTAAAGATAGAGCAAGAGAATCAAGAGACATGGAAACATGGGAAGGAAATAAGGAGGTTATAATTGCAATTTATTTCATCATATTATCGACCTATTTTCTTAAAATGTTCAATCATCTATTTACTTACACAGACTCTTTCCTCATGGTTGCTCAGCTCACGAAAGATGTGTTCGGCGTGGGCGGAGCTTATTCCCACCTCTGAGAAAGCTGTCAATCTGTCTGCCACCTGGTCCAGAAGACACCTCACCTGGCACAACAACACATCTGTTAGAAGGTTTCACATAAATAACCGGCTTATACACACATTATAAACTGGTTGTACGCACACACACACACGCACGCACAAACCTAAGCCTCTTAACCTCAATCTAACACTTCTAATATTCTACCCTAAACCTAAACCTATGTTTGTGTGTGTGTGTTTGTTTGTGTGTGTGTGTGTGTGTGTGTGTGTGTGTGTGTGTGTGCGTGGTGTGTGCCTCACCTCTCTGTAATTGTGTTCAAAGTGGCGGAGCTGCAGACACTGCTCCAGCTTTGTCTGATGTCTCAACCAGAACTCATCAAAGGCCCGGCCGGTCTCATCCAATTGGGACAGTAACCTTAAAGGGATGACAGAAGAGGATGATAGAGGGATGACAGAAGAGGTCAATAGAGGAATGACAGAACAGGATGATAGAGGGATGACAGAAGAGGATGATGGAGGAGCGAGAGAAAGAAGGTGTGTGTTCTAACCACAGTGGTGTTGGTTTTAGGTGTGTGTCCTAACCACAGAGGTGTTGGTTCTAGGTGTGTGTTCTAACCACAGAGGTGTTGGTTCTAGGTGTGTGTTCTAACCACAGTAGTGTTGGTTCTCAGTGTGTGTTCTAACCACAGAGGTGTTGGTTCTAGGTGTGTGTTCTAACCTTTGTACAGTGGCAAACTTCTCTAGTTCATCCTGGTTCATGTTGTGTTCCGGGTCTCTGGCCACTGGTTCATTGATGCTCTCCAACAGCTTGTTGCCCTGTTCCAGAGCCAGCAGCAGATCCTCCTGGAGACACAAACACACAAAACGTAAGAGAATCATACACACAGTAAGGTAGCCGGGGGGTTAGAACACCAGAAAAAGAAGGGTTCAAATTACAAAACCAGCTTGTTGTTGCTCCCCTGAGCCAGGCAGATTTAGCTAATAACATATTTGTATGGTATGTTTCTTCAGATTAAACCTGAGTGGATGTTCATTGGACACCCAGTGGATTGTCGTACAACAGCTTCTAACAACAGCTTCTGGGGTAACTCCATAACCAGAGACAGTCAATCAACAGCAGACATTGCAATGGCCTGCAACAAAATGCAGGCCGAGAAGAATATTCACATAATTGCGAGGAAAAGTGACAGGGGGATTTCACCAGATTCATGAGGTATTTTAGCATTTGTAGTTTGCTACATATCAGAACGGCAAAGTAAAACGCAACACGTAACGTACAAAAATGATAAAGTTTAATGCTATTCTGTGTTTCTGTGTGTGTGTGAGTGTGTGTGTGTGTGTGTGTGTGTGTGTGTGAGTGTGAGTGCGTTTGTGAGCGTGTGTGTGAGAGAGCGTGTTTTCTGTACACACTGATATACCTTGATCCTGTCTTTCTTGTTAGCATGTGTTGCTAGCAGGTTGGTGGTCCCCTGGACATCGCTAGGTAATTCAGTCTCCGCTAGTTCTGTCCCAAATGACTGCAGGATCTGAGCTGTACGCTTCACCATCAGAGCAAAGCCTTCAATGGCCTGAACACGGAAGGATAAAACACACTGATGGATAAAACACACTGATGGATAAAACACACTGATGGATAAAACAAACAGATGGATAAAAATGTATACATTGTTAAACTATTATAAGTCCACCCCAGCACAGCCAGCAGAGGACTGGCTACTGATCAGCGCCTGGTTCCTCTCTATGTTACTTCCTAAATTTGACCCAGCAGGGAGTTTTTCCCTGGCCAGGTGCTCTGTCGGATTTATGGCTGGGTATTTGTCGTAACAAAATTACAAAAAAAGAGCCCCCAGATATATGGTGACGATAGCAGCTGAACATGTGTCTCTGTGTGTATATATTTAAGTCTGTTTACTGGACCTGTCTAAGTGTGTGTGTGTGTGTGTGTGTGTACTCACAGTGCGATGTGAGATCCACCTCTCATGGCAGTACTCCTGGGTTCCTCCAAGCTCAGTGGTCAGCTGGGTCCGATTGACATAAGAGTGAAGCTCCATCACAGAGCTCAGCATGATGACCTACACACACACACACACACACAACACACCACACGACCCGACCCATTTACACGACACACACAGGACGCACACACACAACACACACACACACACACCACACGACCCATTTACACGACACACACAGGACGCACACACACAACACACACACACACACAGTGCATTAGGACCGTAGAATACACTCCTGCAGTGAGAGTCATTCATTAGCAGTATCTAACGTGTGTGTGTTTATTTGTTTTCATGGGTCTGTCTGTTCGTCTGTAACTTGCTGTCTGTACTTACCGGAACCTTCATTTTAAACTCATCTTTGTTAAACTTGAACAGGATGTCTGAGAGTGTCCTCTGGAATATGCTGGTGGGTCTTAACACCAGAACTAACTGCAGGTTCCCTGGGAAGGAACCCTACACACACACACACACACACACACACACACACACACACACACACACACACACACACACACACACACACACACACACACAAACACACACACACACACACACACACACACACACACAAACACACAGTGGAATTAATGAAAGGCAATGTCCACACATCCATCTCTCCATCTACACATCCATCTCTTAATAGATTGATGAGTGTGTGTGTGTTTCGGCTGACAGCACTACAGTGATCCTGAAACAACAGTGATCCTGACATTCTTATAATGTGTCCTACAATACAGCACACTGGTAAACAGATCTATAGATTTAACATACAGTTCACATTGTGAAACCAAAAAGAATCACTTTGCAATGTGAAACCCAAGAAAAATCACATCCTTCCAAGCACATCTGTGGTGATGAGGGAAAGAACGCTGCTTTTGATCTTAATTTCCTCAGATCTGTCCTGTCTCTGGTTGCTGTGCCTGTGTGCCTGTGTGGCTGTGTGGCTGTGTGGCTGTGTGACTGTGTGGCCGTGTGGCTGTGTGACTGTGTGACTGTGTGGCTGTGTGGCTGTGTGACTGTGTGACTGTGTGACTGTGTGGCTGTGTGGCTGTGTGACTGTGTGACTGTGTGGCTGTGTGGCCGTGTGGCCGTGTGACCGTGTGGCCGTGTGGCCGTGTGGCCGTGTGGCCGTGTGACCGTGTGGCCGTGTGACTGTGTGGCCGTGTGGCTGTGTGACTGTGTGACTGTGTGACTGTGTGGCTGTGTGACTGTGTGGCCGTGTGGCTGTGTGACTGTGTGACCGTGTGGCTGTGTGACTGTGTGGCCGTGTGGCTGTGTGGCTGTGTGACTGTGTGACTGTGTGGCTGTGTGACTGTGTGGCCGTGTGGCTGTGTGACTGTGTGACCGTGTGGCTGTGTGGCTGTGTGGCTGTGTGGCTGTGTGACTGTGTGGCCGTGTGGCTGTGTGACTGTGTGACTGTGTGGCTGTGTGGCTGTGTGACTGTGTGGCTGTGTGGCCGTGTGACCGTGTGGCCGTGTGGCCGTGTGGCCGTGTGGCCGTGTGACCGTGTGGCCGTGTGACTGTGTGGCTGTGTGACTGTGTGGCCGTGTGGCTGTGTGACTGTGTGGCCGTGTGGCTGTGTGACTGTGTGACTGTGTGGCTGTGTGGCTGTGTGGCCGTGTGGCGTGTGGCTGTGTGACCGTGTGGCCGTGTTACTGTGTGCCTGTGTGGCTGTGTGGCTGTAACACACATAGACACACACACCAGAACATGGTTACTCACTGCGATCCGGAGCAGTGTCCCCTTGACAGCCGCCCATCTGTCCAGCCGACGGTCAATAACCAGGATGAAACCCGCTCCTGTTGCAGACAGACTGGAAAACAGGAGAGACGGGTCAGAACCTGACCACACAGGACCACAACTGGACCACACAGACAGAACACAGGAGATGTGGATCAGTATATGACCACAGATTACCACAACTGGACCACAGAGACAGAACATAGGATATGTGGATTAGCATATGACCACAACTGGACCACAGAGACAGAACTCAGGGTATATGGATCAGTATATGACCACAACTGGACCACTACTAGACCACAGAGACAGAACACAGGAGATATGGATCAGTATATGACCACAGATTGAGATACACTAATTGAGATAATCAAGCAAGTGCTGGGTAAAGATAATTTAATAAACAAGAGTTAAATAACAATCAACGAATATTAATAAATAATAATAATAAACCTCTGCTTTGTCTCTGAAAACAAAGGAAACAACCAGTTCAATGGATTCAGGCACAGAGACGCCTCAGCACAGCTGACTGCACACAGACAAACATACTGAGAGATGTTTCAGGAGATATGGATCAGCATATGACCACACAGGACAGCACAGCTGACTGCACACAGACAAACATACTGAGAGATGTTTCATTTGAAATTAGATCAATTTAAATATTCATAGGGGAGCTTGACGTTGTTTAGTTCAGGATTAAGGCATCTAATAAATTGGGTCTTTGGGGCGATTGTTTAATGTATGAGGAACCCCTCCTGGCTATGTACTGGGATGTGATTGGTTAATGGCATTGCACAGGAGGTAACAAGAGGTGACCCCTCCCTCGTGCCATACTAAAGGCATTCCAACTGCACAAGATCAACCTAAAATAAAATGTAAAAAGTTTCTAGATCATGTTTCTGTCCCTCTGAAATCTTTCTGTCAGTGCACCAGCACCGAATCCTTCATCCTCCTAGAGAGGAAGAGGAGGAAGGGAGACAGGAAGGGGAGACAAAGGAGAGACCTGGTCTTTCACTAAGGACACCACTGCTTATTCGTTTAGCATAATTGCCGATCTGAAGCGTTAACAGGCTTTTTCCGACGGACGGAAAATTGGATTTGGATCAGGATATATGCAGATTCCACGACCCATCAGTGGGCAATCAAAAAGGAATATAAGGTTTTCAAAGGGATTTGAAATTGTTGAAATTTGACACAATAGGAAACCAAAATGTTTACTTCATGAATATATATAGTGCTTACGCAGAACATAATCAAACTTTAAATAGAACATATGTAAATGTTGATACAAACACCCTGTGTAGAACCAGCTGTAGTAGCTACACCTCTGTACTCCACTACTACATGAGAACCAGCTGTAGGAGCTACACCTCTGTACTCCACCACTACATGTGAACCAGCTGTAGTAGCTACACCTCTGTACTCCACCACTACATGTGAACCAGCTGTAGTAGCTACACCTCTGTACTCCACCACTACATGAGACCCAGCTGTAGTAGCTACACCTCTGTACTCCACCACTACATGAGAACCAGCTGTAGTAGCTACACCTCTGTACTCCACTACTACATGAGAACCAGCTGTAGTAGCTACACCTCTGTACTCCACCACTACATGAGACCCAGCTGTAGTAGCTACACCTCTGTACTCCACCACTACATGTGAACCAGCTGTAGTAGCTACACCTCTGTACTCCACCACTACATGTGAACCAGCTGTAGTAGCTACACCTCTGTACTCCACCACTACATGTGAACCAGCTGTAGTAGCTACACCTCTGTACTCCACCACTACATGAGACCCAGCTGTAGTAGCTACACCTCTGTACTCCACCACTACATGAGAACCAGCTGTAGTAGCTACACCTCTGTACTCCACCACTACATGAGACCCAGCTGTAGTAGCTACACCTCTGTACTCCACCACTACATGTGAACCAGCTGTAGTAGCTACACCTCTGTACTCCACCACTACATGTGAACCAGCTGTAGTAGCTACACCTCTGTACTCCACCACTACATGTGAACCAGCTGTAGTAGCTACACCTCTGTACTCCACCACTACATGTGAACCAGCTGTAGTAGCTACACCTCTGTACTCCACCACTACATGAGACCCAGCTGTAGTAGCTACACCTCTGTACTCCACCACTACATGAGAACCAGCTGTAGTAGCTACACCTCTGTACTCCACCACTACATGAGACCCAGCTGTAGTAGCTACACCTCTGTACTCCACCACTACATGTGAACCAGCTGTAGTAGCTACACCTCTGTACTCCACCACTACATGTGAACCAGCTGTAGGAGCTACACCTCTGTACTCCACCACTACATGAGACCCACCTGTAGTAGCTACACCTCTGTACTCCACCACTACATGTGAACCAGCTGTAGGAGCTACACCTCTGTACTCCACCACTACATGAGACCCAGCTGTAGTAGCTACACCTCTGTACTCCACCACTACATGAGACCCAGCTGTAGTAGCTACACCTCTGTACTCCACCACTACATGTGAACCAGCTGTAGTAGCTACACCTCTGTACTCCACCACTACATGTGAACCAGCTGTAGGAGCTACACCTCTGTACTCCACTACTACATGAGAACCAGCTGTAGGAGCTACACCTCTGTACTCCACCACTACATGAGAACCAGCTGTAGTAGCTACACCTCTGTACTCCACCACCAGACAGGAATAGGGTGTGTGTGAGTGTGTACTTGTGTGTGTGTCTGTATGTGGGGATCTTACCTGGGGACGCTGGTCAGGTATGTGAGCACGTTGTGGAATTCCCTCTCCTGAATTTCTCCAAATGCTGGAAACTCTGGAAAAACGATAATAGGGCTGCCATTCTGCCCACGGCCCCCTGGGAAAAAAACACAAATGAGTTCAGAGCGAAAGATTTACTAAAAGAGAAGATTTGTTTGTCCTTTGCTGGATTGAGAATGAAAATTGTCCTTCACCAGGACACATGGGGTTAAGTGTCCTTCACTAGGATATATGAGGTTAAGTGTCCTTCACTAGGACACTAGGGCACATGAGGTTTTGTGTCCTTCACCAGAACACATGAGGTTAAGTGTCCTTCACTAGGACACATGAGGTTAAGTGTCCTTCACTAGGACACATGAGGTTAAGTGTCCTTCACTAGGACACATGAGGTTAAGTGTCCTTCACTAGGGCACATGAGGTTAAGTGTCCTTCACTAGGACACATGAGGTTAAGTGTCCTTCACTAGGACACATGAGGTTAAGTGTCCTTCACTAGGACACATGAGGTTAAGTGTCCTTCACTAGGACTTATGAGGTTAAGTGTCCTTCACTAGGACACATGAGTTTAAGTGTCCTTCACTAGGATACATGAGGTTAAGTGTCCTTCACCAGAACACATGAGGTTAAGTGTCCTTCACTAAGACACATGAGGTTAAGTGTCCTTCGCTAGGACACATGAGGTTAAGTGTCCTTTACTAGGATATATGAGGTTAAGTGTCCTTCACTAGGACACATGAGGTTAAGTGTCCTTCACTAGGACACATGAGGTTAAGTGTCCTTCACTAGGGCACATGAGGTTAAGTGTCCTTCACTAGGACACATGAGGTTAAGTGTCCTTCACCAGGACACATGAGGTTAAGTGTCCTTCACCAGAACACATGAGGTTAAGTGTCCTTCACTAGGACACATGAGGTTAAGTGTCCTTCACTAGGACACATGAGGTTAAGTGTCCTTCACTAGGACACATGAGGTTAAGTGTCCTTCACTAGGACACATGAGGTTAAGTGTCCTTCACTAGGACACATGAGGTTAAGTGTCCTTCACTAGGACACATGAGGTTAAGTGTCCTTCACTAGGACACATGAGGTTAAGTGTCCTTCACCAGAACACATGAGGTTAAGTGTCCTTCACTAGGACACATGAGTTTAAGTGTCCTTCACTAGGATACATGAGGTTAAGTGTCCTTCACCAGAACACATGAGGTTAAGTGTCCTTCACTAAGACACATGAGGTTAAGTGTCCTTCGCTAGGACACATGAGGTTAAGTGTCCTTCACTAGGATATATGAGGTTAAGTGTCCTTCACTAGGACACATGAGGTTAAGTGTCCTTCACTTGGACACATGAGGTTAAGTGTCCTTCACTAGGATATATGAGGTTAAGTGTCCTTCACTAGGATATATGAGGTTAAGTGTCCTTCACTAGGATATATGAGGTTAAGTGTCCTTCACTAGGATATATGAGGTTAAGTGTCCTTCACTAGGATATATGAGGTTAAGTGTCCTTCACTAGGATATATGAGGTTAAGTGTCCTTCACTAGGATATATGAGGTTAAGTGTCCTTCACTAGGATATATGAGGTTAAGTGTCCTTCACTAGGACATATGAGGTCCTTCACTACAACAGAGAACGTTCTGGTGCTTTGCTTGATGCAACTTGAGTTGACCACTAGAGGGCATCAATGAACCAATCTGGCTGAGGACATTAAATAAAATCTGGCATAGAAGAGAAACATCCATTCATAGTGTATTCTTTTCATATTCTTTAATGTTTAACCACATTTCCAGCACCAACAAAGCCCTACTTAATCGAATAAAAGAAGACTGAGACACACACACAACCATACACACACACACAGCTGTTCTATTAGGCCATGTGATAGGAATATTAATCAGTGTGTTTTTCCCTTTTCTGTTATCACCGTAGCAACAGGAACTGCTGGGTCATTGTTTCGCTTAGTCAGTTTTGCTGCATCTGAAAAGAGACATAGCTCTCAGCAAAATGGAAACTGACGGGCAGAGAGCGCCCAAAAAAGACTGCCTAAGGTGACCTTCCACGCAAAACAGAGCAGAACAGAGACGATGTGTGTATAAACATGGTTGTGTGTTTGTGAATGCTTCTGTTTGTTTGTGTGTTTACATGTTTGTGTACACGCATAATAAGTGTATTTCTAACCCAGGAGAACGCTGTAGAGCTTCTAGCCCAGGATAACTCCATAGAGCTTCTAACCCAGGAGAATGCTGTAGAGCTTCTAACCCAGGAGATCTCCATAGAGCTTCTAACCCAGGAGAATGCTTTAGAGCTTCTAACCCAGGAGATCTCCGTAGAGCTTCTAACCCAGGAGAATGCTGTAGAGCTTCTAACCCAAGAGATATCCGTAGAGCTTTTAACCCAGGAAATCTCAGTAGAGCTTCTAACCCAGGAGATCTCCGTAGAGCTTCTAACCCAGGAAATCTCCGTAGAGCTTTTAACCCAGGAAATCTCCGTAGAGCTTCTAACCCAAGAGATCTCCGTAGAGCTTCTAACCCAGGAGATATCCGTAGAGCTTATAACCCAGGAGATCTCCGTAGAGCTTCTAACCCAGGAGATCTCCGTAGAGCTTCTAACCCAAGAGATCTCCGTAGAGCTTTTAACCCAGGAGATCTCCGTAAAGCTTCTAACCCAAGAGATATCCGTAGAGCTTCTAACCCAGGTGATCTCAGTAGAGCTTCTAACCCAGGAGATCTCCGTAGAGCTTATAACCCAGGAGATCTCCGTAGAGCTTCTAACCCAGGAGATCTCCGTAAAGCTTCTAACCCAGGAGATATCCGTAGAGCTTCTAACCCAGGTGATCTCAGTAGAGCTTCTAACCCAGGAGATCTCCGTAGAGCTTTTAACCCAGGAGATCTCCGTAGAGCTTCTAACCCAGGAGATCTCCGTAGAGCTTGGATCCCGGTAGTTCTCCATATCATCTGTAGTCCCACAGAGGCAGAAATGTGACACTAATATTAAACTAACAGGCTCAGACCAAGAAACCACAAAATAGACCTGTCATCCTGGGGAGTCTGATAACCAAATGAGAAGCAGAAAACAGGAGAGATTTGAATGGCAAAACCACAACCGTTAGACTACATAGGAACAGTACTCACCTGTTATGAGCAATACGCCTGATTAGCAGGCATATGTCATTTGAAAGACTGACAGACAGAGACAGGCCAACTGACACAGCAACAGACAGAGACAGACTGACTGAGGGAGGCAGACAGGCAGACAGAAACAGAGAAACAGGGCAGATTCACAAAAGGTTACCTGAGAGGAAGGCAAACTGCTTCCTGAGGTCAAGGGTTATGTCGACAGCCCGGAGTGGGCTGTTCTCCTGCTGCATGATCTCATCTGGATCAGAGAAAACACAAGAAGTCCAGAGTCAAACCAAGAACTACTGAACACACTTCAGTGGAAGGGATTAAAACCATTTAATAGGAGCAGAATAAATTCAAGTTGAGTGAGAGAACCCTGACTAGAAGGCGAGTACATATTGTCCCTTGTAAACAGCACATAAAGTCAGTACTGCAGTAACAATGAAGACCTGCTGATATAGAACCAACCACACAGTAGAACGCAAAGGGTTAATGCACATGGCGACTGGAGGACCCAGTGACTTTCCTTCTCTATCCCCACATGAACTCACTTCATGGGTATTAGTATAATCCGATTATGGGCCTAACCTCCAGCAAAGGAGCAGCAGGGAGCTCGGTACCCCCAGGTAGTGAAGGTGGAGATGGGGTAATGAACAACTACAGCCCCAGGCTGCAGTGAGAAGCCCAGGCCGGTATGGAGATAATGGCAGCTGTCTTGTCTGGTACAAAAAAGTACAAAACAACTAGGCAAACCCATTTTATGTTCTTTATTGATACATAACTCAGTTGTTTAAATAATTCATTAATGCATTATATAGTTGCCAGCATTATTAATGCATATAGTTTTATATAGCATTTGTGTGTACTGGCACCAGTTTTATACAGCATCTGTGTGTACTGGCACCAGTTTTATACAGCATCTGTGTGTACTGGCACCAGTTTTATATAGCATCTGTGTGTACTGGCACCAGTTTTATACAGCATCTGTGTGTACTGGCACCAGTTTTATACAGCATCTGTGTGTACTGGCACCAGTTTTATACAGCATCTGTGTGTACTGGCACCAGTTTTATACAGCATCTGTGTGTACTGGCACCAGTTTTATACAGCATCTGTGTGTACTGGCACCAGTTTTATACAGCATCTGTGTGTACTGGCACCAGTTTTATACAGCATCTGTGTGTACTGGCACCAGTTTTATACAGCATCTGTGTGTACTGGCACCAGTTTTATACAGCATCTGTGTGTACTGGCACCAGTTTTATACAGCATCTGTGTGTACTGGCACCAGTTTTATATAGCATCTGTGTGTACTGGCACCAGTTTTATACAGCATCTGTGTGTACTGGCACCAGTTTTATACAGCATCTGTGTGTACTGGCACCCAGCATCTTTTACTGGCACCAGTTTTATACAGCATCTGTGTGTACTGGCACCAGTTTTATATAGCATCTGTGTGTACTGGCACCAGTTTTATATTGCATCTGTGTGTACTGGCACCAGTTTTATACAGCATCTGTGTGTACTGGCACCAGTTTTATACAGCATCTGTGTGTACTGGCACCAGTTTTATATAGCATCTGTGTGTACTGGCACCTAGCATCTGTGTGTACTGGCACCAGTTTTATACAGCATCTGTGTGTACTGGCACCAGTTTTATATAGCATCTGTGTGTACTGGCACCAGTTTTATATAGCATCTGTGTGTACTGGCACCACATCACTGGCACCAGTTTTATATAGCATCTGTGTGTACTGGCACCAGTTTTATATAGCATCTGTGTGTACTGGCACCAGTTTTATACAGCATCTGTGTGTACTGGCACCAGTTTTATATAGCATCTGTGTGTACTGGCACCAGTTTTATATAGCATCTGTGTGTACTGGCACCAGTTTTATATAGCATCTGTGTGTACTGGCACCAGTTTTATACAGCATCTGTGTGTACTGGCACCAGTTTTATACAGCATCTGTGTGTACTGGCACCAGTTTTATACAGCATCTGTGTGTACTGGCACCAGTTTTATACAGCATCTGTGTGTACTGGCACCAGTTTTATATAGCATCTGTGTGTACTGGCACCAGTTTTATACAGCACCTGTGTGTACTGGCACCAGTTTTATATTGCATCTGTGTGTACTGGCACCAGTTTTATATTGCATCTGTGTGTACTGGCACCAGTTTTATACAGCATCTGTGTGTACTGGCACCAGTTTTATATAGCATCTGTGTGTACTGGCACCAGTTTTATATTGCATCTGTGTGTACTGGCACCAGTTTTATACAGCATCTGTGTGTACTGGCACCAGTTTTATATTGCATCTGTGTGTACTGGCACCAGTTTTATAAAGCATCTGTGTGTACTGGCACCAGTTTTATATAGCATCTGTGTGTACTGGCACCAGTTTTATATTGCATCTGTGTGTACTGGCACCAGTTTTATATAGCATCTGTGTGTACTGGCACCAGTTTTATACAGCATCTGTGTGTACTGGCACCAGTTTTATATTGCATCTGTGTGTACTGGCACCAGTTTTATATAGCATCTGTGTGTACTGGCACCAGTTTTATATAGCACCTGTGTGTACTGGCACCAGTTGCATACAGCAGGTGTGTATGACAGCAGTGTACAGGTGTGTTTAACAGCAGTGTACAGGTGTGTATAACAGCAGTCTACAGGTGTGTTTAACAGCAGTGTACAGGTGTGTTTAACAGCAGTGTACAGGTGTGTTTAACAGCAGTGTACAGGTGTGTTTAACAGCAGTCTACAGGTTTTTAACAGCAGTCTACAGGTGTGTTCTACAGGTGTGTATCCTGTGAGAGTCTGGAATGTTGCCTGCTGTTGAAACTGATACTAAAACTGAACATCGCAACCAATCAATGAAACAGAAGGCCACAGTGATGTGCTACGCCGATTTCAAACACACACACACGGGCTCACGCACACGCACACACACTCACACACACATACAGACATATTTAACTACACTTCTTTGGATCAATAGTCAGTCCTGTTAACAAAGTCAGCTGTGTGACCTCACAGAGATACGCGACTGTCAGTCCTGTTAGCGAAGTCACAGCAGAGAGATGTGGCACATTCTGCTCTGTGTTTAAAGTGGCAGGCTGTTTAAATCTGCGGTGACAGCAGGCTAGATAACCCAGAGAGATTGTGGCAATGGATTAGACTAATCTGCAGCCCAGGGTTCAGGAACACAGACACAGTAACGGCATGATATGTAGTGTCCAGGGTCCTGCCATTACCTGATTCACCTCACACATTAGAACATGTCTGGACCCACATCACTAGAACCATTACCTGATTCACCTCACACATTAGAACATGTCTGGACCCACATCACTAGAACCATTATCTGATTCCCCTCACACATTAGAACATGTCTGCACCCACATCACTAGAACCATTACCTGATTCACCTCACACATTAGAACATGTCTGGACCCACATCACTAGAACCATTACCTGATTCAGCTCACACATTAGAACATGTCTGGACCCACATCACTAGAACCATTATCTGATTCCCCTCACACATTAGAACATGTCTGCACCCACATCACTAGAACCATTACCTGATTCAGCTCACACATTAGAACATGTCTGCACCCACATCACTAGAACCATTACCTGATTCACCTCACACATTAGAACATGTCTGGACCCACATCACTAGAACCATTACCTGATTCACCTCACACATTAGAACATGTCTGCACCCACATCACTAGAACCATTACCTGATTCAGCTCACACATTAGAACATGTCTGCACCCACATCACTAGAACCATTACCTGATTCACCTCACACATTAGAACATGTCTGGACCCACATCACTAGAACCATTACCTGATTCACCTCACACATTAGAACATGTCTGGACCCACATCACTAGAACCATTATCTGATTCCCCTCACACATTAGAACATGTCTGGACCCACATCACTAGAAGCATTATCTGATTCCCCTCACACATTAGAACATGTCTGGACCCACATCACTAGAACCATTACCTGATTCACCTCACACATTAGAACATGTCTGGACCCACATCACTAGAACCATTACCTGATTCACCTCACACATTAGAACATGTCTGGACCCACATCACTAGAACCATTATCTGATTCACCTCACATTAGAACATGTCTGCACCCACATCACTAGAACCATTACCTGATTCACCTCACACATTAGAACATGTCTGGACCCACATCACTAGAACCATTATCTGATTCACCTCACACATTAGAACATGTCTGGACCCACATCACTAGAACAATTATCTGATTCCCCTCACACATTAGAACATGTCTGGACCCACATCACTAGAACCATTATCTGATTCCCCTCACACATTAGAACATGTCTGGACCCACATCACTAGAACCATTATCTGATTCCCCTCACACATTAGAACATGTCTGGACCCACATCACTAGAACCATTACCTGATTCACCTCACACATTAGAACATGTCTGGACCCACATCACTAGAACCATTATCTGATTCCCCTCACACATTAGAACATGTCTGGACCCACATCACTAGAACCATTATCTGATTCCCCTCACACATTAGAACATGTCTGGACCCACATCACTAGAACCATTACCTGATTCCCCTCACACATTAGAACATGTCTGCACCCACATCACTAGAACCATTACCTGATTCCCCTCACACATTAGAACATGTCTGGACCCACATCACCAGAACCATTACCTGATTCACCTCACACATTAGAACATGTCTGGACCCACATCACTAGAACCATTACCTGATTCCCCTCACACATTAGAACATGTCTGGACCCACATCACTAGAACCATTACCTGATTCCCCTCACACATTAGAACATGTCTGGACCCACATCACTAGAACCATTAGGCTCAATTCATCAAGAGACCTGGCCTGTGTTCTAAAGGTCACAGAGTTCAGAGCTAGGGTCAGTTTAACTGTGTATGTGATGATTACAAATCTAAATCCTCCTACAAAAGCTGTATTATTGATCCCTCCCCAGTTAACCCACCGTCTCCCCCAGCTGCTGCTAACAGACATGGAGAAGTGTGGATGTTATTGAGTGATTGATAATGGAGGAGACAAAAGTGTTCTGCCTTTCATCCTGGGACTTCAGAGAGGCAACCTGAGCCGAGAGGGAACAGGGACAAGCCAAACAGAAACCGTAGTAGATGGGCGGGTGACTTTCTGACAGTTCAAAAGTCGCACAATGAAATACTCTAAGTGATTACAGCACACACCTTTGTTATTGTCACTTTCTGTGGCCGGTTTGGTTCCATGTGCCTATTGGTTACCTTCGCCCCGAGGTGATTGGTCAGTTTAATAACTGAACACAGACAACGGCTCCCATGCACCTTCTGACTGCTCTTAGTGATGCTCTCACGGTCTGATCAGACACGCCCTAATAGACACATGCCCACCCCAAACAGATCCCACAGAGATATCATGTCAGCCCGCCCCCCCCACCCCTCACCCCCCCAGGTGGGTGTGCACGTTGGGCCCTTTACCTCGGCCTGTTCATGTTAGGCTCTGATCCTGGAACTGACCACATGCTACATGCAGTATTACAGTCTTCCTGTACATTCATTATGTTTCATTGATTGTGTGCAGACAATTAGACACATAGAGACACACACTAACACACACACAAATACACAAAAACACACACACACACACACACGCACACGCACACACACACACACACACAACCTGCTGATGAGGCCCATGGGAGCCTAAAATAACTAAATCTGTGGGATTACTGCCGACTACAGCTCACGTTTGTGGAAGTCAAACATTACTGGGCCACACTCCTGTTCAGGAGGTCAGCACGTCAGACAGTACATCTAAGGGCAGTCTATGTGGGGACAGTCTGAGTAGAGGGCAGTCTGAGAAGAGGGCAGTCTATGTGGAGCCAGTTTATGGGGGACACTCTGAGAGGAGGGCAGTCTATGTAGGAACAGTCTATGGGGAGACAGTCTAAGAGGAGGACAGTCTATGGGGAGACAGTCTATGGGGAGACAGTCTAATGGGAGGGCAGTCTATGTAGGGACAGCCTATGGGGAGACAGTCTAATGGGAGGGCAGTCTATGTAGGGACAGCCTATGGGGAGACAGTCTAATGGGAGGGCAGTCTATGTAGGGACAGCCTATGGGGAAACAGTCTAAGGGGAGGACAATCAATTCAAAGCGGAAGGAAAAATTAAATCACTGCTCAAAAGACAGATCTCAGCCAAAAGTGAGATGGTAAAAAATGAGAAGAACATATACACAGAAAGAAAGAGAATGACAAGAGGTGACGAAGATAGATAAAAGGAGAGGAACAAAGAGATTACAGAGCCACAGAGGGGCATGCCACTCACTATGTAACCAGTAGCAACAGCGGGAGAAGTGATAGTATCTCTCCACCTCCTCCAGAGAGATCCGAACAGACATCCCTCTCCTCTCCACTGCTGGACCCAACCGCAACTTCACCTCTCTCTCCAGACGTCTGTCCTCCTCGCTTTCCATCCAAACCCCATATTCCACACCCTCTATCACTCCCCTTGTTCTCCGATGAATCTTCCTCTTCATCGTTTCCCATGAGCATTCACCTGGTAGCTGCTTCATGTCTGAACCTTCCAGTCCCTCCGCTGTGACGGATAAGTCCGACTGAAACTTTCCCTGACGTCCAGACTGTCCCTCCATGTTAAGCCAATCATCCCACGCATCTGCTGTCCTTCCACCTCCTCCTGCTCCCATCTGACCAGTAGTCTCGCTGTCAGCACGCCGGTCTCTCTGTCAGCACGCCGGTCTCGCTGTCAGCACGCCGGTCTCTCTGTCAGCACGCCGGTCTCTCGGCCAGTACGCCGTTCTCTCTGTCAGTACGCCGTTCTCTCTGTCAGTACGCCGGTCTCTCTGTCAGTACGCCGGTCTCTCGGCCAGTACGCCGGTCTCTCTGTCAGTACGCCGGTCTCTCTGTCAGTACGCCGGTCTCTCTGTCAGTACGCCGGTCTCTCTGTCAGTACGCCGGTCTCTCTGTCAGTACGCCGGTCTCTCTGTCAGTACGCCGGTCTCTCTGTCAGTACCCCGGTCTCTCTGTCAGTACGCCGGTCTCTCTGTCAGCACGCCGGTCTCTCGGCCAGTACGCCGTTCTCTCTGTCAGTACGCCGGTCTCTCTGTCAGTATGCCGGTCTCTCTGTCAGTACGCAGGTCTCTCTGTCAGTACGTCGTTCTCTCTGTCAGTACGCTGGTCTCTCTGTCAGTACGCCGGTCTCTCTGTCAGTACGCCGGTCTCTCTGTCAGTACGCTGGTCTTCCCAAAAGTCCTAAAGATTCCTCTCTCTCCTTTTCTCTGTGTCCAGGAGTCCTTTTCTCTGTTTGGTTCACGTCCATGCAGCTTTAGCCAGGTGTGACTGCTGCTTTCAAACATTTCCTTTCCTGTCCCTCTGCCCTCCCTCCTAGCCCCTCCTATAACTACCTCAGCTTTCCTACATCTCCACACCCCCCCAGCCTCCGTTGTTCCTACGTGTCCCTCCGACGCTGCTCTATGGCCGGTAGCTCTGGCCCCTCTCATGTCAAGTTACAGTTCTGCCTACTGGCACCACCTCTTCTATAGCTGCTCATGCAAATTATGTGTGTTTGCCTCAGAGTAGAATTCATGTCATCAGTTTAAGGCGTGTTTGGTCCTTTTTGAGATTTTTATTTTATGAAAGAATTCTGCCTGGACTTCTACACAGGTATCTCACAGACAGTCTACCTGGACTTCTACACAGGTATCTCACAGACAGTCTACCTGGACTTCTACACAGGTATCTCACAGACAGTCTACCTGGACTTCTACACAGGTATCTCACAGACAGTCTACCTGGACTTCTACACAGGTATCTCACAGACAGTCTACCTGGACTTCTACACAGGTATCCCACAGACAGTCTACCTGGACTTCTACACAGGTATCCCACAGACAGTCTACCTGGACTTCTACACAGGTATCCCACAGACAGTCTACCTGGACTTCTACACAGGTATCCCACAGACAGTCTACCTGGACTTCTACACAGGTATCCCACAGACAGTCTACCTGGACTTCTACACAGGTATCCCACAGACAGTCTACCTGGACTTCTACACAGGTATCCCACAGACAGTCTACCTGTCAGGCCCGGGGCTAATATCCATTATTATTATTCATCAGGGCTAACAGACCCTCACCTGAGCCACGCCTGATCTCAGACCATTAAATCCAGCAAGACAAAGACACCATTCTGAGCAGCTCCATCCAACGGCCCAGTAAACAGTCCACACACTGCATTCAAAAAACACATCCAGGGTCGACCCTGACTAACAATCTAGCTCCAACTATCTCCCTTAAAGAGTTCATTCTAATAAGAAAACACTCACAAGTCTGTATTGTAAAGGGACCAATCAATGGCAGCGACTGTTCGGACTAAATATAACCATTAAGATACCATGAGACAGATCCATGAAAGGCCCCATTGTGATCATTATTCCTGAAGCGATCTCACTCCACACGATCCCAGTACTCTGCAGGAGTTATCGTTGAGCTCTAAAACACGATCCCAGTACTCTGCAGGAGTCATCGTTGAGCTCTAAAACACGAACCCAGTACTCTGCAGGAGTCATTGTTGAGCTCTAAAACACGATCCCAGTACTCTGCAGGAGTCATCGTTGAGCTCTAAAACACGATCCCAGTACTCTGCAGGAGTCATCGTTGAGCTCTAAAACACGATCCCAGTACTCTGCAGGAGTCATCGTTGAGCTCTAAAACACGATCCCAGTACTCTGCAGGAGTCATCGTTGAGCTCTAAAACACGAACCCAGTACTCTGCAGGAGTCATCGTTGAGCTCTAAAACACGATCCCAGTACTCTGCAGGAGTCATCGTTGAGCTCTAAAACACGATCCCAGTACTCTGCAGGAGTTATCGTTGAGCTCTAAAACACGATCCCAGTACTCTGCAGGAGTCATCGTTGAGCTCTAAAACACGATCCCAGTACTCTGCAGGAGTCATTGTTGAGCTCTAAACACGATCCCAGTACTCTGCAGGAGTTATTGTTGAGCTCTAAAACACGATCCCAGTACTCTGCAGGAGTTATCGTTGAGCTCTAAAACACGATCCCAGTACCCTGCAGGAGTTATCGTTGAGCTCTAAAACACGATCCCAGTACCCTGCAGGAGTTATCGCTGAGCTCTAAAACACGATCCCAGTACCCTGCAGGAGTTATCGTTGAGCTCTAAAACACGATCCCAGTACCCTGCAGGAGTTATCGCTGAGCTCTAAAACACGATCCCAGTACTCTGCAGGAGTTATCGTTGAGCTCTAAAACACGATTCCAGTACCCTGCAGGAGTTATCGTTGAGCTCTAAAACACGATCCCAGTACCCTGCAGGAGTTATCGCTGAGCTCTAAAACACGAACCCAGTACTCTGCAGGAGTTATCGTTGAGCTCTAAAACATGATTCCAGTACTCTGCAGGAGTTATCGTTGAGCTCTAAAACACGATCCCAGTACTCTGCAGGAGTCATCGTTGAGCTCTAAAACACGATCCCAGTACTCTGCAAGAGTTATCGTTGAGCTCTAAAACACGATCCCAGTACCCTGCAGGAGTTATCGCTGAGCTCTAAAACACGATCCCAGTACCCTGCAGGAGTTATCGCTGAGCTCTAAAACACGAACCCAGTACTCTGCAGGAGTTATCGTTGAGCTCTAAAACATGATTCCAGTACTCTGCAGGAGTTATCGTTGAGCTCTAAAACACGATCCCAGTACTCTGCAGGAGTCATCGTTGAGCTCTAAAACACGATCCCAGTACTCTGCAAGAGTTATCGTTGAGCTCTAAAACACGATCCCAGTACCCTGCAGGAGTTATCGCTGAGCTCTAAAACACGATCCCAGTACCCTGCAGGAGTTATCGCTGAGCTCTAAAACACGAACCCAGTACCCTGCAGGAGTTATCGCTGAGCTCTAAAACACGATCCCAGTACTCTGCAGGAGTCATTGTTGAGCTCTAAAACACGATCCCAGTACTCTGCAGGAGTTATCGTTGAGCTCTAAAACACGAACCCAGTACTCTGCAGGAGTTATCGTTGAGCTCTAAAACACGAACCCAGTACTCTGCAGGAGTTATCGTTGAGCTCTAAAACACGAACCCAGTACTCTGCAGGAGTTATCGTTGAGCTCTAAAACACGATCCCAGTACTCTGCAAGAGTTATCGTTGAGCTCTAAAACACGATCCCAGTACTCTGCAGGAGTTATCGCTGAGCTCTAAAACACGATCCCAGTACTCTGCAGGAGTCATTGTTGAGCTCTAAAACACGATCCCAGTACTCTGCAGGAGTTATCGTTGAGCTCTAAAACACGATCCCAGTACTCTGCAGGAGTTATCGTTGAGTTCTAAAACACGATCCCAGTACCCTGCAGGAGTTATCGCTGAGCTCTAAAACACGATCCCAGTACTCTGCAGGAGTTATCGCTGAGCTCTAAAACACGATCCCAGTACTCTGCAGGAGTTATCGCTGAGCTCTAAAACACGATCCTAATACTCTGCAAGACGTATCGTTGAGCTCTAAAACACGATCCCAGTACCCTGCAGGAGTTATCGCTGAGCGCTAAAACAAAACCAACTAGCACTTCTTGAAGAAAACCGTTTTTTGTATGTTTGGACACGACATCCCTCAAAGCACTCATCCCATGACCCATGGACCAAGAATTTCTGTTCACATGAGTGTTTGAAGAATATGGAGGTTTTCTGTATATTTGTTTTCATCCTTTTTGGTATGACAAGCTATCGGACCGCGGTTATTGGACCGGGGTATTCCGGTTATATCCCTCCCATAATCACTCTGAGGAGACAGAGGAGAGAAAATGAAATAATGAAAATAATGAAATAATGAAAAGTACAGAGAAAGAAGCGAAAGTGTCAAATAGAACGAGAGTCAGGTTGATAGAGAGTCAGATAAACACAGAGTCAGATAAACACAGAGTCAGATAAACACAGAGTCAGATAAACACAGAGTCAGATAAACACAGAGTCAGATAAACACAGAGTCAGATAAACACAGAGTCAGATAAACAGTGAGTCAGATAAACAGTGAGTCAGATAAACAGTGAGTCAGATAAACACAGAGTCAGATAAACACAGAGTCAGATAAACACAGAGTCAGATAAACACAGAGTCAGATAAACACAGAGTCAGATAAACACAGAGTCAGATAAACACAGAGTCAGATAAACACAGAGTCAGATAAACAGTGAGTCAGATAAACACAGAGTCAGATAAACAGTGAGTCAGATAAACAGTGAGTCAGATAAACAGTGAGTCAGATAAACACAGAGTCAGATAAACACAGAGTCAGATAAACACAGAGTCAGATAAACACAGAGTCAGATAAACACAGAGTCAGATAAACACAGAGTCAGATAAACACAGAGTCAGATAACGACAGAGAAAGAAAAAATG
This sequence comes from Dallia pectoralis, assembly GCA_029465975.1. Lineage (NCBI taxonomy): Eukaryota > Metazoa > Chordata > Actinopteri > Esociformes > Umbridae > Dallia > Dallia pectoralis. The sequence goes on along the minus strand of CM055731.1, from coordinate 24,359,167 downwards.
AGCGAGACAGAGGAAGAGAAAATAAGGGTAATATAGTGATGATTAAGGTGACATTGTGTAATTAAAGATTTATACAGAGTATTCAAATAGCAAGACAGAGTATATTGAAACAGTGATACGGGAGGGAGAAACTGGGGTGGAACAGTGACATGTTGACACCTCTGTGGAAAAACCCAACATTTGACTTCCCTCTGTCGGACAGAAGAGGAGAATATTGCCAGAGAGAAAAAGAGAGTCTGTTCATTAAATTGATGTGATTGATGGTTTGTTTCCGTTTCTGTGCTCAACACAGTGAGACATCCCAAGAGACATTAGGTCTGTTTCTGCCACAACAGTGCTGTGCTGAGAGGTGCACGCAGGAACTGAGCTTCTCTTAAACATACTTCTCTCTAATTCAAACGTCATCTATAAATATAACAAAATCAACAGCAGAAACACAAGACATCAAACTCAGAAATAGAAAAAATGATGCAGAAAGTGGACTCCACAAACACAAACTTCAATAGGTTCCCCAATTAGGGCAACACAAGGCAGCTGCTGAGAGAGAACATGAAACACATGAAACTAGAGGGCTGTCATGCCCTAGTAGCCCTCCAGTGCCCACATGAAGTGGGCCAGAGGTCCAGACCGTGACCGTTCCCTGCCAGATTGTGGCTCAAACAGAGCCCCTGCTGGGAGAAGATCGTCCAGTAAGACAGGACTCAGACGCAACGTAGATCAGTCTGGACAACTATTACACCGACCACACCCAATCATTCTCACAAGTCTTCTGCTGATGTCGTTGATTACGACATCACATCTACTCACATTAGCGTTTGTTATTTGGGAAATCAATGGCTGAAACAAACAAAATAGTAGCTGTGGTTTAAATGAGAAAAAATCAGTTGCACATTATGTAAACTGTAAAAATGTTCTATTATTCTGTCGCTGCAGTAGTTAAAGAATGCATGTAAATTGGTTTTTAAAGCTTTATAACCCAAATAAACATCAGCCTCTTTAATGTAAAACATCCCAAAATAATGTCCACCACTACGTAGTGACAGAACTCAACAGAACTCAACACTGCAGAACACACACCTCACACACCTCACACTGCTCACACACACACACACACACACACACACACACACACACACACACACACACACACACACACACACACACACACACACACACACACACACACACACACACACACACACACACCTCACACACCTCACACTGCTCACACTGCTCACACACACACACAGCTAGGCTGACACACTGATTGACTCACGTGATTTTAGCTCCACCAGGGGCAGCCTCTCCACACAGCTGCCACCCCGTTTGAGAGCACTCCTCTTGGGCTTCCTGAACATGTCTTCCCTGCTGTCTGGAGAGCAGACTCTGGAGGTCTAGCACCACTGAGTGCTCTCTTAAAACCAACCCCCGCTCTGCTACCAACTACTGCTAAAATAAAGGAATCCCTCACAGTAGCTGGTTTGTATTGCGGCCAACACTGCAACACTGTGCTAACGCAATCATACTTTCTGCTGTATCATAGCAACAGCCTACAGTGTCCTCCTAGTGTGTTAAATCTACAGCAGGCTCTTCTGTCTGCTGTGTAACCTCCCTCAGAGGAGATGACTGCTTGGCTGCCTTGTTTTATGTTTAAATGGGTTCCACATCAGAACTGCTGGGTTCCAACTCTCTACACACATACTAACATGCACACACTTAGAGACACTGACATGCACAAACACACAGACACGCACACACAGACAGACACTGACACACACACACACACACACACACAGACAGTCACTGACACACACACACAGACACACAGACAGACACTGACACGCACACACACACGCACACACAGACACACTGACATGCACACACACACAGACACGCACACACAGACAGACACTGACACACACACACACACACTCACACACACACACACAGATACGGATATACACATACACTGACATGCACACACACAAAGACACTGACATGCACACACACAAAGACACACACACACACACTAACATGCACACACACACACACACATGCACACACACACCCACACACACACAGTACCAGAAAGCCCACAGGAAACACTGTGATGGACCAGGCTCACTGCCCGAAAGAAATGCCAGAACCTCTCAGCCCGTCAAGGAAATTACCCAAAGAACACACACTCTGTCCTACCGTTCCAGAACACACACTCTGTCCTACTGTTCCAGAACACACACTCTGTCCTACTGTTCCAGAACAAACACTCTGTCCTACCGTTCCAGAACACACACTCTGTCCTACCGTTCCAAAACACACACTCTGTCCTACAGTTCCAAAACACACACTCCGTCCTACCGTTCCAGAACACACACTCTGTCCTACCGTTCCAGAACACACACTCCGTCCTACCGTTCCAGAACACACACTCTGTCCTACCGTTCCAGAACACACACTCTGTCCTACCGTTCCAGAACACACACTCTGTCCTACCGTTCCAGAACACACACTCTGTCCTACCGTTTCAGAACACACACTCTGTCCTACCGTTCCAGAACACACACTCTGTCCTACCGTTCCAGAACACACACTCTGTCCTACCGTTCCAGAACACACACTCTGTCCTACCGTTCCAGAACACACACTCTGTCCTACCGTTCCAGAACACACACTCTGTCCTACCGTTCCAGAACACACACTCTGTCCTACCGTCCCAGTGGGTCCAGGAGGACTTGCGGCTGGCTGTGGGGGTGAAAGACGACAGGCCCGAGATGTCCAGGTTCTGGAGCAGCTGACCCAAGGAGCTCATGATCCGGGAGGGAATTACACCTGCGCCTTCCCGTAGAAACTCCTGGACAGACATGATGTTCAGGTGAACACGCTTATCCGGAGGAACCGGTCAGACGCTGCTCTGACACACACCACGCCGCCCTGGTTCCATATGTGCAGAACGAGGTTCTGGTCCCACACACACCCAGGAAAAGACCCGGCCCAGTTGCACACTAGAGTGGTTCAGCAAACACACACATGAAAACCACGAGGTGGAAGTAGGATTTCCTGCGATACTTTTATCCACAAGTGGTCAGAGAAGGATGAGATCCAAACCAGCCATGAATCTGGTTAGATCCAAGAGACGTCCATGTTGGTCTCTCCAGCCTAGGCTGACTGATCTCGCCCGGTCAAAAACACACAAACACTGACACACACACACTCCTTGAAAAGCTATAATGCAGCGCACACACTTTGAGGAGAGGAAGGAGAGAGGAAGAGGAGGCGGGGTAGGAAGAGAGGAAGAGGAAAGAGAGGGCAGCCGTTTCTCCACAAATCCCCTTCTGCTGGCGCTAATTATACTGGCCTTCAATCTCCCGTTCTAATCCCCCTCTCTCTCTTTACCCCAATCTTTCTCTCTCTCTCTTAATCTGACTATCTCTAATTAAATGCTCAGGAGTTCATAACATGTTCACAAGCAAACACTTATGCACGGCATTGAATCAGATGTAGTTGAACCGTTCGACAGAGCCTGAACTGCAAAGGGATTTTCATCTTCAGTGTCGTTTATGGTCATTGAGGAAGTTGTCTCTATTTTCAGACGTGTGGCTTCTAGCTGTGAATAGATAATGAGGAGAACTGCTGAAGTGTGTTGGACCGATGCTGTTTCCACATCATTTGCCATGTGGGACGACAAATCAACAGACAGGCAGAGAGGCAAACAGGCAGGCAGGCAGGCAGGCAGAGAGGCAGACAGACAGACACGCAGGCAGAGAGACAGACACGCAGGCAGAGAGGCAGACAGACAGACAGACACGCAGACAGACAGACAGACATGCAGACATGCAGACAGGCAGACAGGCAGACAGACAGACACGCAGACAGGCAGACAGACACGCAGACAGGCAGGCAGGCAGACAGGCAGAGAGGAGCCCATACTGGCAGTGGAGAGGAGGCCTCCCTTCCATACTAATGAAAACACTGCAGTGAAAAAGGACAGGGCTCCAGAACAGCCTCATCATCTCTCCTCTACCTCAACAGCCCTTCACACCTTGCTTCCTCGCTCCCTACACCCTCCCTCCCTCGCTCCCTCCCTCCCTCCCTCGCTCCCTCCCTCCCTCCCTATGTTTCTGCAGCAGTTTCTTGTGAAGGTGAACTTGACACGCACTTGCACTCTTTCCCAATCTCGTAGATCATAAACAACAATCCTAGAATCGGAAGTCCTCTTACTGGTATACCTGGAAAACCTGGGAATTGCGTATGTCTAGTTGTCTAGTACCAGGGCAAAAAAAAGAAACCCTGCAAACCCAGGTTGTCCTTGTGTTGAGCAACCCAGATCTAAAACAAGCATGAGATCCTGGTAGCATAGAACAACACAGGGCTCAAGGCGAATCTGCCCTGGCTACATGCCAGATGACTTTTCCAGCTGCCATGAATCCTGCAGGCCGCAAACAGGCAAACTGTTGTTGACAAATCTGAAATCTGAAAACGGCCAAACAAGATACATTTAAACCCACAGACATGTAAAATAAAAACCAGTTCAAAAGTGTCATATTATTCCGTTAAGTCCAAGGTCTCTTTACCCTCTATGTATACTGATTCAACTGCCTGTAACACTGTTGGATAGAAACATGTCAGAGGTCTTTACTAACAGTCTGCTTTTACACGCACACGCCCACGCACGCACACACACACACACGCGCGCGCCAGTGTTTGTGTGGTCTAGATGCGTCATTATGAATGTACATGAACTGGAAGTAGGTCAAATGAGCCGGTGAAGAACCCGAGGACAAGGAGCTGTGATTGGTGCTCCTCACGCTCTGCTGATAGCAACTCTTTATTCCTGACCAAAGGGATTGTCTTTCTGCAGAGACACACAGTAAAGATTAGAAGTGAGAAACTTACCAGTGTGAGGTTGCTCAGTCAGCCAGAGAACAGTAGTGGTGTGTGTGTGTGTGTGTGTACACACACATTAATATACCCTACAGGAGGAATACTTTTCTACCTGGCACTTATATAACCGCTCATCTCCTGCTGCAGTTACATGAAGTAGGAGGAGCCTGAACACGCCTCTGACTTCTACATAACGCCTTCCTCTACCATCAGTGTGATGTAGGGTGTAGGGTGGAGGGTGGAGGGACCGTCAGTGTGATAAAGAGTGGAGGATGTAGGGTGGAGGATGTAGGGTGGAGGGTGTAGGGTGGAGGGTGTAGAGTGGAGGGTTTAGGGTGGAGGGAACATCAGTGTGATAAAGAGTGGATGATGTAGGGTGGAGGGTTTAGGGTGGAGGGAACATCAGTGTGATAAAGAGTGGATGATGTAGGGTGGAGGGTTTAGGGTGGAGGGAACATCAGTGTGATAAAGAGTGGATGATGTAGGGTGGAGGGTTTAGGGTGGAGGGAACATCAGTGTGATAAAGAGTGGATGATGTAGGGTGGAGGGTTTAGGGTGGAGGGAACATCAGCGTGATGTAGGATGGAAGATGTATTAGTGCTGAAGGCTGGGTGGAGTTTGGGATCGAGGGGCCTTGGGACCAGGGGCATTGAGATATTGTTAAAGTAATTTGATTCATGGATTCAATTAAAGTATCAAAACTGTGTGCATGTGTGTGTATGTGTGTATCTGTGTGTGTGTATGTGTGTATCTGTGTTTGTGTGTGTGTGTGTGTGTATCTGTGTGTCTTGTGTGTGTATCTGTGTGTCTTGTGTGTGTATGTGTGTGTCTTGTGCCTGGTCTGCTAGCTAGCTAACAGCATGAATCCAGAGAGATGTAACTCAATAAAAGCCAGAGAGGGAGCTAGGACTCCTGCAGGAGTCACACTAACAGGATGAGATGTTTCCAGGGGATTTGATCTCATCCATCCTGTCACATGGAAGGATATCCATCAGGACATTAAATCGTATCTGGTGATGTATGCAGACAAAATGCATTTTAATCATCATTTTGTCACACAAGTCTATAGCTACCAGGCAAAATAAAATAGACCCAGTGATGTTATTGAGTTTATAAGATTTATTCTAGGGTATAATGTCACTATGACCTAAAACTTGGCCAATACTGACCTAAAACTTGCCCAATACTGACCTAAAACTAACCCTAATACTGACCTAAAACGAACCAAATACTGACCTAAAATGAACCTAATACCATTCTAATACTAACCTAAAACCAACCTAATACAAATCTAAAACTAACCTAAAACCAACCTAATACTGACCTGAAACCAACCTATAACCAAACATGGAAGCTTGGCCCTTTGTTGATCAGTAGCAATTGAACCAATTATACAACCACTGACCTAAATGGGGAAATAAATTCTATTCATTCATATTTCTATGATCCTACCCACATGTTTTGTGCTCTGCAAAAGTTCCTAAAATGACAAGCCAGACAAAGCTGCAAATAAACATACCAAATATCCCAAACCAATGAATGTAAAGACATGACGTCATTCTGACAACAGATACAAAAGAGAGAGCTAATCCCAGAGGCATACATCTGTGTTCACCGAACGTGTGTGACAAGACATTTCATCTGTACTGCTCTTAGTGTGTCGGTTACAAGTTCTAACCAAGCAATAAGGGACTGCAAATGTGCTATATAGTCAATATACCCCAGCCAGTCTTTAGTGTGTCTTGGTCAAATACCAAACTAGCGTGTATATCAACATAGAAACACGCTATGTGAACCAGATACATCGTAACACAATGATACAGAACACAGCAAAGCCATTCATACCAGCGTATATATCAACATAACCCAGAGATGGCACACATTCATACCAGCGTGTATATCAACATAACCCAGAGATGGCACACATTCATACCAGCGTATATATCAACATAACCCAGAGATGGCACACATTCATACCAGCGTGTATATCAACATAACCCAGAGATGGCACACATTCATACCAGCGTATATATCAACATAACCCAGAGATGGCACACATTCATACCAGCGTATATATCAACATAACCCAGAGATGGCACACATTCACACCAGCGTATATATCAACATAACCCAGAGATGGCACACATTCATACCAGCGTATATATCAACATAACCCAGAGATGGCACACATTCATACCAGCGTATATATCAACATAACCCAGAGATGGCACACATTCATACCAGCGTGTATATCAACATAACCCAGAGATGGCACACATTCATACCAGCGTATATATCAACATAACCCAGAGATGGCACACATTCACACCAGCGTATATATCAACATAACCCAGAGATGGCACACATTCATACCAGCGTATATATCAACATAACCCAGAGATGGCACACATTCATACCAGCGTGTATATCAACATAACCCAGAGATGGCACACATTCATACCAGCGTATATATCAACATAACCCAGAGATGGCACACATTCACACCAGCGTATATATCAACATAACCCAGAGATGGCACACATTCATACCAGCGTGTATATCAACATAACCCAGAGATGGCACACATTCATACCAGCGTATATATCAACATAACCCAGAGATGGCACACATTCATACCAGCGTGTATATCAACATAACCCAGAGATGGCACACATTCATACCAGCGTATATATCAACATAACTCAGAGATGGCACACATTCATACCAGCGTGTATATCAACATAACCATCCTGTGTACTAACGTTTTCACACATGTCCTCCTCCCGACATCCTGAGACAGACACAGATGAGCGAGTCTTGTCTATGTTACAGGTGGCCATTCTTCTCATTGACATACAAACATACTATCCACATAGACCACCAGGCTCATACATACCTATGTTACAGGTGACCAGTCGGAGTCGTTCTAGCATCGCTCCGAGGGCCATCTCATCCGTCCGCATCCACAGAACCATCCTCAGGAGGGGGATCGGGAGACCGGCAAGCCAGAGAAGGGACTCCGTGGCTGGGCTGTGATGGAGCTCGCTTGCCTGCCTGCTTGCTTGTCTGTCTGTCCGCCTGGTGCTCCAGACACACGGTGTTGTGTAGGAGGGAGAGGGACTGGCGGAGCGGCTTAGCCCAGGGGAGCGGAGGCAGAAAGGGGGGGACACTGCTGTCACTAGCCCAGGGTATGGACGCTACGGAGGCATGGGAAATAAGCAGGAGTCTCCTGTCTGTCTCCTGTCTGGCTCACACTGCAGATGGCGATGAGGGAGAACGCTGAGAGGATGCAGACTGTAGCTAGGAGAGGGAAGAGATGGATGAAGAGGAGAGATTGTGATGGCTGCAGAGAGGATGCTGGCTGCAGAGAGGAGAGACGATGCTGGCTGCAGAGAGGAGAGAGGATGCTGGCTGCAGAGAGGAGAGAGGATGCTGGCTGCAGAGAGGAGAGAGGATGCTGGCTGCAGAGAGGAGAGAGGATGCTGGCTGCAGAGAGGAGAGAGGATGCTGGCTGCAGAGAGGATGCTGGCTGCAGAGAGGAGAGAGGATGCTGGCTGCAGAGAGGAGAGAGGATGCTGGCTGCAGAGAGGAGAGAGGATGCTGGCTGCAGAGAGGAGAGAGGATGCTGGCTGCAGAGAGGAGAGAGAATGCTGGCTGCAGAGAAGATGTAGAAGCTGCGATGGATGCAGTGATACAGAGAGGCAGATGCCTGCACTGGAGAGGGGTGAAGGAGAGGAGGAATTGAGAGCAGAGGGAAGGAGGAAGACAGGGCTAGCTCACGCATGCACCCTCAACATGTACATAAATGCAGTCCCACAGTTTCCAGGGACATGAGGAGGGGAGGGGCTTGTACTGCCCAAGAATGGATGACACATTTCGGGCCAGACTTGATCTGTTTGTTTTGGTCAGGTACTGCTTGTTGTAGCCTATCCAAGGAAAATATCCTGGAACATACAATATTCTAATTATCAACCTTGCAAAGACTACCGCGACTAAGGAAACAATCGACATTATGCTATATTACCAAGGTGCTGAACCACAAACATTTAATCTCTGATAATTTACTGCTTACCTTGATTAAGGGTTATCCAACATCGCCATCTAGTGGATTAAATAAGGCGGTGAAATAAATAATCCCAATTATGCAACATGTATTTCCGAACTATTATAAGATTGGATTTTAATGTAATGATTTCCACTGAGCTTTCATATCAGACTCAGACAAATGAACGAGTCTGTGGGATGTATGACACCTGGATCATTGACCATCCAGGACAGGTGACCACATGTCACCCACACACGAGATTTAACTCGGAGCGCTTCCTGTCCCAAACACAACCTGCACATTAGTCCATTTAATTTATATATAAAAACACATGACCAATGATCGTATATGATCGTAATGTTCCGTACGGTTGTGATTAGGACACAAACCACCAGAGATTGAACTTCCCAGACGTCCACTCTGTTCACATGATCATGTAAATGACATCTACTTTTAGTAGTATTTCCACTTCGCTGAATCCTTTGATAATAATTATTATAATAGTATTTGTCACATCAGCATAAATGTAGCGTATTAATGCCTATAGCGAGTTAAGGATCCTCACCCCAAAACATCTTGCACACCACACCCTCATTTGTCTCAGACATGGTGAGGTCACTTTTCTGGTACACTGTTTTATTTTTCGCAATTTCCCCAGCGATCAAATATATTGTAGCGAGGTGTGGTCCAACAGGACAGAACAGTTTTTATTAATGTGAACCGTTTCCTTCAAGGAGCATTCAAATATACTAATAGTCTTATGTAAAGCCTTATGTCCTCCAGATGGAAGTTTTTTTTTTCTCCAGATGGAAGGTGAACACTGATCTACATGAAGACAGGATGGAGACGGACACTCCAGTGTTTTACAATATCTATATTTTGTTACGCAGAATTTTGCTCTTTGCTCTAATTCGCTACAAATACGCCATCAAAACATGAAACCGGTTCCTGGATACGACCAGAACTTTATGGTTGTTGGATAAACAGTTCTCCTGTTGAGAGAATCACACTGTACTGTAGCTGATATTTGATTTGTGAGTATTGCGTTTTCAGGAGAAATACAGTGAGGGTACCTGGATCTATGTGGAACTCGCTCATAAAAGCAGGAGACATTCTAGTCATCAGCAGTCAGAAGGCCCAAGTGGTTAACCGATGACAGACAAATCACGATGACAATCAGGTTATTTGGTGTAATACTTTTAGTATTACGCAAAGCTGTTTCATTAAGAGTTTGACAACCAGTACAAATACAAATATACTCTTATTTTGAAGGGATTACCTCATCTGGGAATCTACAAAGTGCAGTGTGGTTAACTTTTGAAGTATTCAGTGTTCCATTCTGCGGATTCTTCATTTTGGTTGTTACAAAAACCGAAAGCAACATTTGAATAAATATCTTAAATACACATTTTCTCCCATGGAGCTGAAAAAATCGGATTCACAAAAATAATAGCATCAATAACAGTGAAGTAAGTATGGCAACGTGAAGAAAGTAGCGTCTGAGACAGCCGAGCACGACTCCATGAACTAGAGTTGACCGGGTCTTCTTTAGAGTGGCACTGAAAAACGACATTCATGAGAAATCCATGTCTGTAAGACCAACCAAATGTATTATCTAATATCCAACAAACACAAAACCTGAACTCTGAGCGTGAAACCGAATCCTCCCAAGAGGACTTTTGCCCGGGTGCAACATGACAGACGTCTGAAGACATTCAGTAAATGTGTTAGGAGATAGATGTGTTAAATGTGTGAACGCCATGTGGACGATTTATAAAGATGCTTACGAAGACTTCCTGGGTCGCCCACTAACCTCACAGGTGAGCTTTGGACTGGAGGCAGACTTTCATCTGATACTTTTTGCATGCTAGAGATGAGGCAAAATATGTTTACCATCTACATCTCTATAGAGGATGTGGCAAAACCAACAGTTTGACATTGTAGACAGATGGATTTGATTGTGACTCCTAATTTACAGAATAATCCATATCTCCATTAGTGTTAATTACATAACAGAGACCATAACAAATTGGATAACCTTTAGATTAAATAAATGCCAGAGAGGAGGCAACATGGACCAAACGAACACAGACACAATCACACACTCAGCAGCCACCAAACGTGTCAAACCGAGAGATTTATGTCTGTTTGGAGAAGAGGGAATGTGGATTAAGGCAGAGGGACCACTTGTCTACGTCCCTTATATGTTCTTTATTGCATTCAAATCGAACCCTAAATTCCCTCAACCCATAGACCCCTCCCACCCAATTGACCCCTCCCACCAAATATACCACTACCGCCCATAGACCCCTCCCACCCATAGACCCCTCCCGCCCCTTTTCCCCCTCTCGCCCCATAGACCCCTCTCGCCCCATAGACCCCTCCAGCCCCATAGACCCCTCTCGCCCCATAGACCCCCTCGCCCCATAGACCCCTCCAGCCCCATAGACCCCTCTCGCCCCATAGACCCCTCCAGCCCCATAGACCCCTCCCGCCCCATAGACCCCTCCCGCCCCATAGACCCCTCCAGCCCCATAGGCCCCTCCCGCCCCATAGGCCCCTCCCGCCCCATAGACCCCTCCCGCCCCATAGGCCCCTCCCGCCCCATAGACCCCTCCAGCCCCATAGGCCCCTCCAGCCCCATAGGCCCCTCCAGCCCCATATGCCCCTCCAGCCCCATATGCCCCTCCAGCCCCATAGGCCCCTCCAGCCCCATAGGCCCCTCCCGCCCCATAGACCCCTCCAGCCCCATAGACCCCTCCCCGCCCCATAGGCCCCTCCCGCCCCATAGGCCCCTCCCGCCCCATAGACCCCCCCCGCCCCATAGACCCCCCGCCCCATAGACCCCTCCCCCCCGCCCCATAGACCCCTCTCGCCCCATAGACCCCTCCAGCCCCATAGACCCCTCCAGCCCCATAGACCCCTCCAGCCCCATAGACCCCTCCAGCCCCATAGGCCCCTCCCGCCCCATAGGCCCCTCCCGCCCCATAGGCCCCTCCCGCCCCATAGACCCCTCCAGCCCCATAGACCCCTCCAGCCCCATAGACCCCTCCCGCCCCATAGGCCCCTCCCGCCCCATAGACCCCTCCCGCCCCATAGACCCCTCCAGCCCCATAGACCCCTCCAGCCCCATAGACCCCTCTCGCCCCATAGACCCCTCCCGCCCTGTGTGAGGGTGGTTCATGTTTTTGAGAACGTGTGTGTCTGCATTCATTGTTTCTGCGGTAACACACGTCCGCTGACATCCATGGTTGACTGCAGGTTGATGTACCATTGGTCGGTGTGCATATCACACGGAGGTCTCTGGCCCCGGAGTGCAGTAGACAAACCCAGCCCCCGAGAGGCGGAGCTTATAAGGGCTTCGGATGCAGAGGTCTGCCCTGCCCTCATCAGCCAACTGGCCCAATAGCAGTTTCTGGGGAAAGGGCTCAGACCTACAGAGTGGGAGGGGCTCCATGACCCTGAGGTGAGAATGGCCAGAGTCAGTGCTCCTCCATTTGTCCGATGAGCCAGAGAGGTGAGAGGACACGCGGGTCAACTCCGCCCTCCTGCCCTGTGGCTGCTTCTCAACGTCCTGAAGGGAGGAACGAGAGGGGAAGTGTGAACAACTGAAAACGCACTCGTCTGTTTCTCATGCAGATCACATGTAGCGGCGTGCAATTAAAGTATCACACACATGCTGTACCGTGTTCCAACACCAGAGGTCATCATTTTGCCACAGACAACAAGATGGACTTTTTTGATCTAATGTGTTAATTTAAGATGAGATCTTTTCTCTATTCTCTCCCTTTGACTGTTTTAACACTGTACTACCTCACCTCTGTATTTCATATTCAGCTGTACTACTTCACCTGTATTTCATATTCAGCTGTACTAACTCACCTCTGTATTTCATATTCAGCTGAACTACCTCACCTCTGTATTTCATATTCAGCTGAACTACCTCACCTCTGTATTTCATATTCAGCTGAACTACCTCACTTCTGTATTTCATATTCAGCTGAACTACCTCACCTCTGTATTTCATATTCAGCTGAACTACCTCACCTCTGTATTTCATATTCAGCTGAACTACCTCACCTCTGTATTTCATATTCAGCTGAACTACTTCACCTCTGTATTTCATATTCAGCTGAACTACCTCACCTCTGTATTTAATATTCAGCTGAACTACTTCACCTCTGTATTTCCTATTCAGCTGAACTACCTCACCTCTGTATTTAATATTCAGCTGAACTACTTCACCTCTGTATTTCCTATTCAGCTGTACTACTTCACCTCTGTATTTCATATTCAGCTGAACTACCTCACCTCTGTATTTCATATTCAGCTGAACTACTTCACCTCTGTATTTCCTATTCAGCTGTACTACTTCACCTCTGTATTTCATATTCAGCTGTACTACTTCACCTCTGTATTTCATATTCAGCTGTACTACTTCACCTCTGTATTTTAGATTCCAGATGCATATGGGGTTTCTGACAGCTGGGTTTGAATGAACAGCATGTGTGGGATCTAATGCCAAACTCATTCAGTTTAAAGCAGCTCACGGCAGGCAGAAAGACAGACCTGGTGCTGTATGAAGCACATATATAATAGAACACCACCCCCAGCAAAACCTGGTGCTGTATAAAACATATATATAATACAACACCACCCCCAGCAAAACCTGGTGCTGTATAAAACATATATATAATACAGCAAGATCCCCTGATCTTGAAGATAAACATCCCCAAGACATTTCAACCCTGCAGATACACCCTGGACAAGCAGATAACCTACCCAATACACACTAGACAAGCAGATAAACTACCCAATACACCCTGGACAAGCAGATAACCTACCCAATACACACTGGACAAGCAGATAAACTACCCAATACACACTGGACAAGCAGATAAACTACCCAATACACACTGGACAAGCAGATAAACTACCCAATACACACTGGACAAGCAGATAAACTACCCAATACAACCTGGACAAGCAGATAACCTACCCAATACACACTAGACAAGCAGATAAACTACCCAATACACCCTGGACAAGCAGATAAACTACCCAATACACCCTGGACAAGCAGATAAACTACCCAATACACACTGGACAAGCAGATAAACTACCCAATACACACTGGACAAGCAGATAAACTACCCAATACACACTGGACAAGCAGATAAACTACCCAATACACCCTGGACAAGCAGATAAACTACCCAATACACCCTGGACAAGCAGATAACCTACCCAATACACACTGGACAAGCAGATAAACTACCCAATACACCCTGGTCATGCAGATAAACTACCCAATACACCCTGGTCATGCAGATAAACTACCCAATACAAAGTGGTCATGCAGATAAACTACCCAATACAAAGTGGTCATGCAGATAAACTACCCAATACAAAGTGGTCAAGCAGATAAATAGGAAAGTGCAAGCTGAATCTGCCCCAAACCCCCAAACCCCCCTCCCAGACATTAGGAGACCCTTGGCATTCCGTTACCGTGGCAACCCTAGCCCTCTAAAGGGGTGTGGTCTAGGTTGAGCGGGACCTTAGGGTTGTGTGACATCATCGAGTCATAGGTCCTGACCCCTCCACATTCTCTGTCCCCACAGGTTCCGGCAGGGAAAAGCATGTCCCTCTCATCAGCACCTCCAGGAACAGGACCAGGGCCCGGGGACAGACTCCCCGCACTCACCCCATCAGCCCTAACTCTCTGTAGGCAGACAGTATGTGTGAGGAGGAGGGAACCAGGAGGACGTTGCCAATAGAAGAAATGCGGTAAGCCAGTGAGACGACCCGGCTCCTAAGTGACATACTGTATGCCCATATTGCCCTGCTGCTGCTGGTGGAGCACATCCCTTTAACAACCCATCCCTGACATGCAGAATAATAACATCCCTTTAACAACCCATCACTGACATGCAGAATAATAACATCCCTTTAACAACCCATCACTGACATGCAGAATAATAACATCCCTTTAACAACCCATCACTGACATGCAGAATAATAACATCCCTTTAACAACCCATCACTGACATGCAGAATAATAACATCCCTTTAACAACCCATCACTGACATGCAGAATAATAACATCCCTTTAACAACCCATCACTGACATGCAGAATAATAACATCCCTTTAACGTCATATCACTGACATGCAGAATAATAACATCCCTTTAACGTCATATCACTGACAAACAGAATAATAACATCCCTTTAACAACCCATCACTGACATGCAGAATAATAACATCCCTTTAACAACCCATCACTGACATGCAGAATAATAACATCCCTTTAACAACCCATCACTGACATGCAGAATAATAACATCCCTTTAACAACCCATCACTGACATGCAGAATAATAACATCCCTTTAACGTCATATCACTGACATGCAGAATAATAACATCCCTTTAACGTCATATCACTGACAAACAGAATAATAACATCCCTTTAACGTCATATCACTGACATGCAGAATAATAACATCCCTTTAACGTCATATCACTGACAAACAGAATAATAACATCCCTTTAACGTCATATCACTGACAACAGCCAGAAGAGGTCTGGCCACCGCTCAACTTTGTTGTAAAGAGGGCTTTATAAAATAAATTAGATTTATTGATTCCTTTAACATTCCATCACTGACATGCAGAACAATAACATCCCTTAAAATGGAATAAAATGGTTAAAATTGAATATCATGGATGGTAACAGACAAAACACAGAAACAATTTGTGAAATATGTTGGAAGTTGGGATGGGAGTTGATACTAGGATGTGACTGTAAGACACTGGAACACTGACGATGGTACAGATGTTTGGACACGCCCCTAACGGAACAGGAAGTGGGTTTTAAAAGATTCACCTCCGTCTCCTTGTCTCTCGGCCAATCAGAAACTCAGTCCGCTGTCGGACTGAGAAAGCATGAAGATGGTGGACGGCTCCACGTTAAGGCACGAGTGACTGGACTGCTGTCGCCACGGCGACGGAGTTAGAGTTCGGAGGTTACCGGAAAAGTAGTGAGGAAATGATGAGAGGGATGAAGGAGAGATACGGAGAGAGGGAGAGAGGGATGAAGGAGAGATACGGAGAGAGTGAGAGGGATGAAGGGGAGATACGGAGAGAGTGAGAGGGATGAAGGGGAGATACGGAGAGAGTGAGAGGGATGAAGGGGAGATACGGAGAGAGTGAGAGGGATGAAGGAGAGATACGGAGAGAGTGAGAGGGATGAAGGAGAGATAGGGAGAGAGTGAGAGGGATGAAGGAGAGATACGGAGAGAGTGAGAGGGATGAAGGGGAGATACGGAGAGAGTGAGAGGGATGAAGGAGAGATATGGAGAGAGTGAGAGGGATGAAGGAGAGATACGGAGAGAGTGAGAGGGATGAAGGAGAGATATGGAGAGAGTGAGAGGGATGAAGGAGAGATACGGAGAGAGTGAGAGGGATGAAGGAGAGATATGGAGAGTGAGAGGGATGAAGGAGAGATACGGAGAGAGTGAGAGGGATGAAGGAGAGATACGGAGAGAGTGAGAGGGATGAAGGGGAGATACGGAGAGAGTGAGAGGGATGAAGGAGAGATATGGAGAGAGTGAGAGGGATGAAGGAGAGATACGGAGAGAGTGTGAGGGATGAAGGAGAGATATGGAGAGAGTGAGAGGGATGAAGGAGAGATACGGAGAGAGTGAGAGGGATGAAGGAGAGATATGGAGAGTGAGAGGGATGAAGGAGAGATACGGAGAGAGTGAGAGGGATGAAGGAGAGATACGGAGAGAGTGAGAGGGATGAAGGAGAGATATGGAGAGAGTGAGAGGGATGAAGGAGAGATATGGAGAGAGTGAGAGGGAGAATTGAGGAATAAAAATAGACAGCAGAGAGAGAGAGTGGGGGGTTGTTGGGTTAGATAAGGAAGCAGAGGCCAGGCGTAGATGGCAGAGAAAACCAGTCAGAAAATCAGTCAGAAAAAGATAAGGCAACACACACATGGTCAATATTAGAATATCCCCTCACGAGGTGTATTGTCCATAAACCACAAACCATTAGTGCCAACTGTGCGTTCATAATACCACATTTATAGTAGGAGTATGGGAGGGGTAGCTGAGAGTCTTTTTAATTTGTGATTTTACAAGCAAGCCTAAATATGTATATTAAAAAGCCATGTGTGTGAGATTTGGTGGAAACTCTCTAATTCTAAGGCATAGAGCAGAGGACATTTTGCAGTTTTGCAAGTCAATACCGGTACTCTTTCTAATAAGGCGATGAGATACCTTCGGTTTATTTCCTTTCTTTCTGCAACAGATATCCTGTCTTAAGTCCCTGTTGACGTATCATTGATTGACTGACATAACCACTAGGGGGCACTTTGGAGTTCGGGCCCCTGATCACAATGCTGTCCCGGGCTAACAAAGTGACCGATGTGATGAGAGTCATATCAGCGGATTAAGACATCAAGTCCTTACAAAGAAACATCTGATACCCACGTGCACTTCACGTCTGCAAAGGCTGTAAACAGACAACCTGCAGTGGCATTTCCAGGCTGTGATCAGGTTATGGTCAGGATGTGGTCAGGCAATGGTCAGCCTGTGGTCAGGATGTGGTCAGCCTGTGGTCAGGCTGTGGTCAGACTGTGGTCAGGCTGTGGTCAGGCAATGGTCAGGCAATGGTCAGTCTGTGGTCAGGCAATGGTCAGCCTGTGTTCAGGATGTGGTCAGGCTGTGGTCAGGCTGTGGTCAGACTGTGGTTAGGCTGTGGTCAGGCTATAGTCAGACTGTGGTTAGGCTGTGGTCAGGCTATGGTCAGGCTGTGGTTGTACCTGTGCACGCTCTGTGGCGGTGGGACACACAGTTCTGCAGAGGACCTTCTTCAGCACATCGGGCAACAGGCTGAGTGTTATGAGCAGGATAATACCAAGCCAGGCTGGGCCGCTGGACAGCATCTGCATGAACACGTAGTACATCCGCTGGTAGTTCAGGAAAGGCCTGGTGGGAGAGACGTACCAACGGTTACACGTAGTCATGGTTACACGTACCCCACGGTTACACGTATTCATGTTTACACATATTCATGGTTACACGTTTTCATGGTTACACGTAGTCATGGTTACACGTACCCACGGTTACACGTATTCATGGTTACACGTACCCCACGGTTACACGTATTCATGGTTACACGTACCCCACGGTTACACATAGTCATGGTTACACATACCCCACGGTTACACGTATTCATGGTTACACGTACCCCACGGTTACACATATTCATGGTTACACGTACCCCACGGTTACACGTAGTCATGGTTACACGTACCCCACGGTTACACGTATTCATGTTTACACGTATTCATGGTTACACGTTTTCATGGTTACACGTAGTCATGGTTACACGTACCCACGGTTACACGTATTCATGGTTACACGTACCCCACGGTTACAGGTATTCATGGTTACACGTACCCCACGGTTACACGTATTCATGGTTACACATACCCCACGGTTACACGTATTCATGGTTACACGTACCCTACGGTTACACGTATTCATGGTTACACGTACCCCACGGTTACACGTATTC